>QYTT01079234.1:0-10620 GCA_006980735.1 Dasypogon diadema | reverse complement strand
GTCTATGATCTATGAAAAAAGGTAAAATTATCAAAGCCTGATAAGAAAGCATCCAACTTGTCTGAACTGGAAATAAAATCGATGGAGTTAATTTTATATGCTATTCTAAATGGGAGAATGCAAAAAAAAAAGTAAAAAGGTAAAAGCAAAAATCGGTATTAGCGTCAAAATCGCCACGAAAATTACTCAACACGGTTAAGAGAATACCTTATCCACCACTGCACAAGTAGGCTAAAATTATGTAGATGGGACTTCGCTAAACAAATGCGATAAATATATCAGTGTTGCCAATTATTTATGCACAAACATTTTCTTGTGAACGATGAAGCAAATTTTCTGGACTCTGCACTAAGAAATATATAAAAACACCAACAACATTTCTGATTTTTAACTCGTACATTGTATTGTTTTAATTTCTATATACCTTAGTGCAGATTAGAGAAAACTTGTTTCTTCGTTCACTCGAAAATGTTTATGCACAAATAATTGCGAACACCCATAGTATAAAACAATAGTTTAAAAAATGAAGATTTTCAGCACAATACACGAAATGGAAAATTGTATGCATCGAAAGAAGTGATTGCTCTACAGAAGTGGTAGAGATGTCCTCTTTATTTATTTTTTTTTCCTTTTTGAAACATTGGTAGCATATATTTACACCAAATGCAAATATTTAGAAACACAAATTTTTCTATCTAAAAAATTCACCCATGAGCAATGCAATAAAGTTGGAAACAGCCTGTCAAAAACATTGTTTTTTAGAATACAGACGAAAATAATCCGGATGAATCTATGACATTAAGAAATTCTATACCTTTGTGTAAACGTGAAAATATATCTCACAAACCACGACAATATATGCAAAACGTAATAAATAATAATAAATAGTAAAAAAAGTATATTACTTACTTGTCAGATCAGTGTTTTCGTCAGAAAATGATAAAAATCCTTTATTCATATCTTCAGCACTATTCTGTTGTGGTTTAAGGACCTTCTTAATTTTATTTTTAACACAAAAATCTTTATTATTATTTGGGTTATTATTAAATGTCATACGATTCGCACTAAAATTCGGCAATGCCGAAATCGGTGTAAAAACGGAAGCAGTAACTGATTGGGCTCTTGGTCCACTACCCACACCGGATGATGTTGATTGTATATTAGTTGGTAATGGTGTATTATTTAAAATGCTATTTAATAAAATATTTCTATCTGGCACACGAACTTGTGTAAAAACAGATGCTGTTACAGTTTTTGGACGTTTCTCTTCTGAACGCCCGGATATTGAACAATTATTCAAAGTACGTCGTATTGGTGAAAGTGATGATTCACGATATCGCGAATTTGTATTATTGCTATTATCATTAATATTTCTATTAGTTTCACGCCGTAAAGTTGGTATTATAACATCAGATGGTTTCGGACTATTTCTGTTGTTATCAATGACTTGTAAAACAGATGGTTCACTTTCAATAATTTCTGGCTTTTGTTGCTCAAGATTTTCTCGTTTATTTTGTTGTTGTTGCTGATCTCCTTTTGTTTTTTGGATAATTTCATTTTCCTTACGATATGCTTCCAGCTGGGCACATGAGTATATTTCATTGTTGTTCTCAAGATCACTGTAAAAATTATTTTTAAGATAATCTTTTCATAAGAATTTTCATAATAATATTTTGGACAGAGTACACTTCTTGTATTTTTCCTTAATATCGGAAAAATAAAAAAAAATACGAGTAGCGTTTCACAATTGATTGTATGCCTTTAAAAATATTTCCAACTCAAAAACTTCACTTTTCGTTTATATTATGTATACCACAGGAGTAACCAATTTGTTTATTGTATGTTAACTATTTTCTCTTTACACACACGTGAATTAACACTAAAACTTTTGTATATGGACGAAGGAACGCGTTGTATAACATTTTATAATTTTGGCATCAATACCTGAATGCCTTTAATGAGTTTTTAATACATAAAATTAAAATTTTTTATTTGCTAAAGCACTTTCTTTTTTTATTGGCAATTTACAAATGGGTGAAATATAGCAGATGTTTCTTTCTATTTAGTTTAAAACTTTTATTTGAATTGATAAGTTCGAATAAAAAGCGGTCTATAAAAACATTTTACGACGTATATTTTATCTGATTAAAATAAATTTTTTAATTAATATGTTTACAGTGATCGCGGCAAGAGTATTTCTCCTTCCCCTGTTACAAACAGCCTCAACCGGCGTATTATTATCACACACCATTCATAACAAACAAAATATTGAACAAATTCTGCCGTTTTCCAATACATAAATTTGGTCTCTATTTCTGCCACCCATAAATTATCGTAAAATTACACTAATTACATAAGATGAAGGAACTTCTCAACAGCCGTTTACTTGTAAACACCAGCTTAGTTTTGCATTTCTCACAATCCTAAATCAAATCGTTGCAAATGTAACTAACCCGCTCAACTGATGAACGGTTTTGTAGTAGGTAGTTTGATTGTGTAATGAAAACTCACAGGAATTTTTTTTTGCACATGTACACACACATATATAAGAAAATTATTGTATAATATTTAATACATTAGAACAAAACATTTTTTACAATCCATGTACTGATAAAAATACTGCCTTAGTGGTTTCAGTTTAAAAATTTGCAATATTTAACGTAGCAACATTTTCCTATATTTTATTTTAAATATCTCATAAAATGTTCTATTCCAAAAAAAACTGCCTATAAAATCACTGATATCGTTTTATGTGGTTCAAATTTACCGAAGCACTTGTAGTACACTTTTTTGTCAAAAAAAAAACAAATGCTCGTCTTTTGCAATTTGCCTCAAAACAGTTGCACTTTCAAGTAAATTGAGATTCTTCTTCTTCTCCGAATCATACGATTCAAATATAAATCCAATTGCAGGGTGCACTCAATAAAACCATTTTACAAAAATTTATTTCATTTATTCGTATTGGGAACGTCATAATGCACAACATAGTCCGAGATTGCAATTCGGTTGTTTGATTGCAGTGTAGAACGAGAATTTGTCAGCGATAGTAACAAACGGGCACGTATAAAAATTACAGAACGATCTAGCTCTGCACTAGGAGTACTAACTCGAAGTTAAGTAGATAGTCTGCGTGCTATTCCGCGCGGCAAACGTTACCGACTTCAAGTGCTAATCTAACGAGAGCTCTGCTTTCAAGCAGCAGAGCAGACACCGCTACTATACCGAGAGCTGCCACAGACCGAATGTACATGTATGCGTTCAGGCAATCATGAGAAAAGCTATTCCATACTACTATCAGTCAGTACACTATACTTCTATACTATACGATGTATCTGAATCTGGGCTTTTGCTTTCACTGTAAACCCCGCCAGTATATAATACAACAGAAGCACCAAAGCTATTCGGTTTCAGTCTTATCACCAACCTAAAGCTTTCTCCCTGCCATTCGTTATACTTCGACTTGATTGCGATGTGCTGCTCCTCTCTTAGAGGGCTTTCTGGCCGAGTCTTATATACTTGAAATTTTATGATTATATGATGTAAATGCACGTAGTCCACGTATTTTTGGTATCACTCTGAGGAGGCAACAATTTCATCGTCACCTCATCTGTAGCAGTAGCAGTAGCATCGCAGCAGCCACAAACACATGCAGCCAAGTACCAAAAACTGGCATCAATCAAGTGAAAAGCCGGTTTTCGGTAGCATCAGTAGCTGGCGAAATGGCAGAACCTCAAAGAATAAAATTCAGTGCGCGCCTACAGTAAGCCTTTTTACATGATAAGTAAAAAGGATGAGTCGTCTTGTTGTTTAGGTATGTCAGAATGGGAGCCTCGTCAATCTTAATTATCTGACGCATGAAGAAGGGTTTTCAGTCTTGGGGGAAATGTTGACCAAAAGTTGTGTACGGAAATAGCTCACATATCCCGCCCGCATGGCAATTTATTTTGATTTTTTCTACGAATTATGTATATTAACGGAATGATTGTAGTTATTTTGGAAGCTATTGAATGCTTATTGATGTTAATTGATAAGCAAATAAAAGAAATTATATTTAGTGAAATGTCTTTAAAAATAGCGACAATTGGTCGCAATAAAATTGTTGTCTAATCTATCGTAAAAAAAATAGGGTAAGGACAAGTCGTTCAAAGGGAAATTATATTTGTTTATGACTTGGATGCCATAATTGAGGAGTGTCTGATCAAAAATGGCTATTTATATTATAAACTATTTTTCAGAATTTACAATAAATTTTCCTTAAGTTAAAACAGCTTACTCTTTGTGTAGCCAGTAGAAAGAAGTGTCAGTGTAGCAAATATCTGCTTTTCAATTGACTGCAAATAGCCAGATTAAGAGACAGTATAATAAAAACATATTAATTTATAGCACTTACACTTCAAATGCAACCGTTTCAAGAACAGCTACAACCAGATCAAAATCAAGACCAACTAAATCAATTTCAACGCCAACCAAATCAAGCACACCCGTTTAAAAAAAAGACCAACCAAATTAAGATCAACGTCAACTATTTCAAATAAATGACAACTTTTTCAAATTCAAATACAATAGTCAAATACAACCAGTTTTGCATGTTAAAAGTTTATTTGGTTGTATTTGAATTTGAAAAAGTTGTCACTTATTTGAAATAGCTAACTCTGATTTTGATTTGGTTGGTCTTTTTTTTAAATGGGCGTGCTTGATATTGACGCGATAAAAAAAACAAAGGCTGCAGAATTATAACTGTGAAAACTTCTGATTTCAGATAATCTGGTTCCAGAAGGTAATGCTCACCGTTTTTAACCCTTAAAGGTAAATTGACCCAAACCCTTCCTTTTATTGCATTCACTTCATCATGCGTAGCTATGGCTTCTAATGGGTAGATTAAGTGAGGAATTATTTCAACAAAAACTACTGATCAATTTCTACTTGGAATATTTGGGTACAAAACCGTCTTCACCTTTATTTTTGAACGTTTTTTCCTTACACTCCTCCTCCACCTCAATTCCCTCAATTCTGTACTTAAAGTCAATCAGTTTTAAGTAAGATAAGTCATGCACATTTAATTACAACTTAGCGCATAAATTTTCTTCTGTTAAGTATTAAATAAATCACCACTATTCGATCTACCTGTTAATGCACGTGAGGCTAGTAAAACTCATTGTGAATCGGAGATTTATTGCAAAAGACGTGATTTAAACACAGATCTCCACTAAGTCGAGCTTCAAAATATTTGCCATTAACCGCAAAGAGTGCTTGTGGAGCTTTACTTCAATGTTTCCCGGGCGATTAAAGAAAACATACTCGTGCCCATTGAAAATTAGGAATTTTTCCGAGTTCATTTTTTTTGTAGACTTTTGCCAATTATTTATAACTTAAACTCGACTTTCAGAAAGAAAATGAAGCAAAAGTGATGAAATTTTATGAAATTCGCGACGTGCATCAGGTAAGCAATGAATGTTTGTGTGTGATGTAATGAGCTGCAGCAGAAAACGAGAAATTGCGAAATAGCCGATTTCAAATTTTCACAATAATGATGCAATTTAACTCGTTAAGGGCAAATTTCTGATTAATATTATTTGGGAAAATTAGTAAATTTTAGCATACTTTCAGACGAAATTTCAAATTATTTATTCTGTTTAAATTCTCCCACTTAATTGCAATTACACTGACATTAAATTATTTTTAACATGCCATTTTTTAAATTTGTCAAGACCCTTAAAAATTTGGGAGATAATTTTTAGAAATTGCATGTTTTTTTAGCTTTTACATCAAATCAACAAAATTTAACTGATCTCGTGGCTACTAATATATTCACTGAAAGTTATTAAATTGTGCAATTTTCTTAGAAATTTGATTTAATTTGAAAGTTAAGTAAGCCACATTTCTTAATTTTCGTAATAATCGAAATGCGAGTGTAATTTTAAACATGTATCATTGTTTCCGTTACGATGGAAACGATGATACAGGTGTTAGTCTTTTAGAAACTATTTTTGCTGTGATTGTAAAAGTGCACTTGGGCCTCTTTATATTAATTTGAAATAAAAATTTTCAATGTCATAAAAATAGATTAAACTTGAAATTGTAATTGCGCTCTAAATCAAAATGTATCGCATTGATTAAAGTAAACATGGATTTCACTGCTTATATGGCTGGGTGTTGAGTGTTGCGTCATAACAAAAAGTCAATACTGATACATCCTCCATACCATCGACATTGTGAGAATCATAAACAAAAAACAATGTAGGAAAAAGTTTTGGAGATATGCTTATCATATTTACAAATAAGCGGCACTATTTCAACAAAAAATTCAATTTTTATTCGTCCACATAGATTATAAAATCTCAGGCACTGCTTTTAAACACAAGCAAAAGCACAGATAAATACCAATAAAATAATTTAACACGTTCGCTGTCATGTGCATCACGTTCGATGAGTTTGAGTTTGAAAGCTCTCTCAGAACAAATTCATTTTAACACGTAATACTCTCACGAAAGCTTTATTGCTAATTGTGGCAGCCGGTAAGTATTATTTAACATGTCACCCTTGTTCTGTCCAAACAAATAATAAAACAAGTCAAATTTTATTTGCGCTGTACAATTGCAATATAAAATAATTTTAAATGAGTGAAGATGTTTAAATAACATGCTGCTCTCTTGATTAGATAAATTATTCAATTTCAGAAATATTTCTCTAGGAAGTGAATAGATTAGTATGGAAACGTCCTTCCATTTTTGCGTCCAATTACAGACTTTAGTGTATACAGATGGAATTTTATATGATAATATTGGTGCATGAACAATATTAAATGTGTTTAAAAATAATTAACACCATACTTCGTATTAACGAACATCAATTATGCAATGGATAATGCGGTGATTCATGATTAATCAGTTTTGGATTACACCAATGAACAAGTTTTTGCTGGCAACAAGAGAATAATCCCTGAGATATTATTACTGCAATTAAATGATTCAAAACCGAATCGAAATAGTAATTGAAACGACAGGTAGAGTTGAAAAACTTGTCAAGGAAAATAAAGAACCGATTAAATCAGAGATTGTTAACACAACTTTTCGGAAATAAAAACCTAAAAAGATGAAAGGGAGGGGAGGTAATCATAAAAACGCGAGGTATATGTTTAATCTGTAATTAGTCACATATTAGCCTTATTTTTCCTTGACGGATTTTTAACAGAACAATTTTGAACATCTTATAAGAGGCTTTAACAAGGAGAAGTGCAGCAGTGTGATCAAGTAAAACATGCTATTGTTTAATTTTTCCTTTATAATTTCTGGCTAGTTGGAATAAAATTTAAGTACAAGCAAGCAAAATGGTGGAAAACACTTGATTCTAATATATTTTCGAGCAAATTAGACCATTTTTGCTTAAAGTTTTTGAATCTTTCAATTTAAATGTAAAATTATTTTTGATACTATAAAAAACAATAAGCATTTTGAGAAATCTAAGCGGTTCACCCCTTAATTGTATTGCAATATAGCAATACAATTAAGGGGCGAATCAGGTCTCCACGAATCTATAGACTGTGTGTTAGTTAAGAAGTGATGAAGAACAATCTATGAAATGCTTTTTTACCCAGTTAAAAGCAAATTTTGAAATTGCCTCCCGATCAGCTCTTTAACTATCAACTTCCAAAAAAAACTCAAATTTAAAAGAAAAGCACTTAATTTTAAAAGAAATTTTAACGATTTCAATCTAAAGCGCAACACGTTCGACTTTATCGCTATCTAATTGTCAAGACGGGTGCAAACAAATTATATGTGCACTCTGGAAGGATATCTAATAAGCTTGGAAATCTATCAAGGAAAGACTTGATCATTGAGGAAAAACGATTTAGGAAGAACATTACGACAGTGATTAACAGGATCGATAATTCCGAAATTCATTTCCGATCGGTCCGAAAATATTTGGATGCAAAGTTCCAAGGACAGTGGATTGGACCTTGTTTGATGGCCTCCAAGATCAACAGATTTAACACCAATTTACTTTTGCAGTACACAATGCAAAGCCATCGAACTCAGAGAAGAAGAGAGCAGATTACGATGAAACTCATTCAAACAGGTCGACATTTTTAAGAATTCGCACAAATTTAATTCATAGAATATATCGTCGGCAATTTGATAAAAAGACGTATCTCATAATGTGACTGGGTGGTTTATTCTGATTTTAATTATTTGAAAGAGGGCACTTAAATATGCAATAAAAAAGCATCCCGTTATAAAAAAATGTTTAAGGGTGGTTCCAAATTTATAGATAATTCAGTATTTGCATGTCAGGACAGAATTCCTCACATGAAAGTGCCAATAAAATTTTTTTATTAACTAACCAAAGCCAACATAATGGCATATAGCATTGCACTTATTTTTGAAACACCCTGTATATATTATTATAGTTGTGATAACTGTTATTTCGACTACTGAATGTTACTCTTATCACTTTCCTAATATCCAATTTTCTCATACTAGCGCTTTAGCCAATTGTGAAAGGAGTTTCCTTTGCACGTCACGACAAATGAAAGTAAAATTCTGTGGAAACATTAAAAATAACCTTTGTGTTCTTAAAATGACAATAAATTCCAATTTAAGCCTTTATACAGATTAAAAACACTTTTAATTAAGTTCTGCTCAAGCTCTACTGGAAGCCCTTTACAGGAAAATTAATTTTGCCCTTTTTTAAACAATAGGCAACTCCTATATTTAGATAGATTTATGTTCTCTCATAATTGTTATATTCTATAGATAGCGCACTTAAGAAATAGAAAA
The DNA here is from genome assembly GCA_006980735.1 of Dasypogon diadema. Lineage (NCBI taxonomy): Eukaryota > Metazoa > Arthropoda > Insecta > Diptera > Asilidae > Dasypogon > Dasypogon diadema. The sequence goes on along the minus strand of QYTT01079234.1, from coordinate 1,843 downwards.
TCTATTCAAACATTTAAGGGTGCACAAAAATTTCTCGCAACAAAAGCATGATACGGTTCCAAATTGACCTTTCCCTCTCTTCTAGAGTAAAAAGTAAAAAAGATACAGTCAGGTTCTAAATGACAAATTCGGATGTTTTATGAATACAAAACGATATCTAAACCGATCCCATTCTGGATAGGCAAATGTAACATCATTTTCCTGAAATGGAAGAAGAACAAATGTCTAATTTGACTCATTCATCTCTCCTTCACATGGATAAAGGAAGATGAAATTTATTCAAACATTGTATGGAAATTTTTTATTGTATTCTTCTTTAGGAGCCAGACTCCTGACAAATTGATTTTGAAAAAAGATGCGTTTGTCCCGTACGTACGAAGATTGTCATTTTTACAGAATATGGATATGTTTGAAATTATTTCTAGGAAATTAAATTAAAAAATATTCAAGGTATTGTTAGTCTTTAAGGAAGTAAAAGAAGCTATAATAATAGAAATAATATTCCATGGAATTTTGAAATTTGGATTAATTATTCTGATAAAATAAATATTTGAACAAAGCTAATAATGCTATGGTGCTAAATTTTTCAACGAAATTCAGTGCAGCCAAAATGTATTTAATATGAAAATTTTAAAGATAAGAAATACAATTTACAATTTTTTACCAAGAGTAATTCTTTTTACCAAATTGTGCAAGCAAAGGAAGGTAAAGTTTTTAAGATGTTTGTATCAATGTCTGATTTTCGTTTTCTTCTACAGCCCAAACGGCTTTATGCGCCAAATTAAATATTGAATCCCGTCATTTTAGAATTCTATTCCTTTGTTTTCGATGAAAAAAAAACTTGATTGCTGAATTTAAGCGGAGTCATGTGAGCAAAAAATATAAGCCGCGTACTGGACACCCAAAAATGAAAACGTCCACCAACTGTCAACTAAAAGTGCGTAAAATAGCAGACGTAATGGACATTTCTAATGATAGTTTATACAGAAATTTGAGTCAAGAATTAAGCATAAAAAACTTAGTGCATGATAAATGCAACGTTTAATGACACTGGAAAAAAACTGAATCGGTTGAATGTCTCCCGAAACCTTTAGGCAAAAATTCAACTCCGAATGATTTACGATCGTCGATTAAACTTGGATCTAATACTTCATTTGATCAAAAAGAAAGTGCTTTCCAACCAACATACACCTAGCAGGAGACTACATTGAATAATAAAAATAATTTTTACCCAGAAAAATCGTGCTTTGTTTGTGAAGCCACAAACACAAACTTTTCGGTTGACCCTCGTGTAGAGAACAAAATGTTCGCCTGGGTTGCGTATAAATAAACACGATTTTTAAAATGAAATTTTGTAATAGTAATGGGCAATTTTGGATATGCTCCGTTTAGATCTGTTCATAACTACAATCTCTAACGTTAATAGTATCTTAAAAACCATAGGAATCGAAATATCTGCTCAAAATCACTCAAACTCTGAACATAAAGAAATATCCCGAAAATCCTTTAATGAAATCTTATTTCTTCTTTGCTTTAAAATCTTAAATCGTCCACTTATATGCTCTTCTGGAGATCCATTTTCATAAATCATCTCTGGAATAATAAGCGATAACTTCCTAACCCTTACCATTAACCATATGCATGAATGCGCTTTTATAAGAACGGAAATCGAAACAAATAGAGAAAATACATTCTTTTCTGTGTTAAACTGCCCAATCTTATCAAAAGCCGCAAAGCAAACAACATCCACTAGGAATTCCTTACAATATATATATAGGGTTTATTTTTAGAGCAAACAAAATCAGACAAAAAAAAATCTTTTTCTAAAAGACGAGTTTTATTT
>QYTT01079233.1:0-11524 GCA_006980735.1 Dasypogon diadema | reverse complement strand
AAGTTAGAACAGGTATTCTATGACAAGAAAGGAGCATTCACCACATGGAATACTTGAAATATGAGTACGTGGCCTTACATGAATGCGGGCAAATAAAATAATTCCCTAATTCCACCACAGGTGAATAATTATGCATTATTGCATTATGTCCTTTAGGGTGGCTTTCAAAATTTGGTTATGCAATTTATATAGCATATATAGGTACAAGGAGTAGAAAATATGAATAGTTCTTACGAAGATCCTTTCAGGTATGGTTTCACGGTTAACCTTCTCGATTTTACCATAATAAGGGTGATATCTTACGATCAGGATACTTTCGGCTTATTTCATGTCCTTTTTCATCTTCTAGACCTTTTTTGAATTATCAATCAAAATAAGAGGCTTTCCGCGATTTTTTGAACTTTAAGGATTCTCTTCAATAGTCACTTTTGTGATCCTAGTGATATTCATTTGGAGCATATGCCCTGAAATACTACACCTAACATCCCTCTAAATTTTTGCCTGTCTGCAGGACTACTCTGCACAGTGGCGCAAACTCTAGCTTCACCAGTCCAACGAAAGACTACCTTCCACGGCGCCAACAATGCTCCAAAACTTACAGGGAATTACAAATTGAACAGAGTATCCTCGATATCCGATTGCTGGTTTGGATGCACAAGTCTGTGATGCAGTTTAGGTAGATTACTGTGCTAGTTGCACCCGCAATTGCGCAACTGCTTACCGCTCCCGTGTCAAGCCGGTATGGTATGCACTCGTCCAAGTTTGAAGGACATTACTGCATTACTTGTTTCAAATCTTTCAAATCTGTGGTTTCGCAACCACAAAATACTTTCCGTTTACTATGATTCCTTCAAACAATTTAATTCTCATCCTCTAGTTCCGTATTTATTTCGTTTTCCTACGGGAATATCCCTTTCTACCGATTCAAACGACTAAAAAAACCGCTTCTAGAACCTCTTTCTTATCTATCTCCTCTATTCAGTAATTGATAATAAAGTTTACAGAGGTCAACTGAAAGGCATAATGCATAACTCATAGGAAACTTTAACATTTTAAATTCAACAAAAGGAACTAATTAATCAACTCTGTAATTCACTTTAATTCACACATGAATCAACTGATAATTTTCTACGTACGAATGTTTTCCTGGACATAAAGTGTACAGAAAAACATCAATGAACATGAATGCTGCGTTAGGAAATTATACATTGGAAATCGTGACTTTTCCTAACTTGTTGTTCGTGATATCTGCTCTGTTGGCGAAAATGCTCAGCCATGGAATAAAATATTCTACACAACAAAATGTTTGTAATATATCCATATTTTACCAGCATGTTGCACATTTCTGCATGAATAGAGATAATTTCCTACGATAAACCAAAGGCATGTTTACAAGCCGTATAGTTCTAGAGAGGAGTATCTAAATAGCGGCGGCCTGCAATCGTAATAGCTGCAAAAGTGAAAGCCAAGAAACAATACTCAATTCCAGAAGTAATTCAATTGACATGTGTAACCGCAATGCGAATGGCACAAAAACGCTCAGGTTATACATATCAAATATCAACAAGCACACGGTCGGTCCAGTAACCGCAGATTGAGTCAACCTCAACCTCAACCTCAACAGCTTAAGAAAAGTAATAACCGATTAAAGACGACGAGATAAAACTAAAAGCCACAGAGGAAATCGCATTCTTGGACTTGAGAATCGCAAAACAATCCCTAAAAAACCAAATCACCTAAGAGCCGAAGAGCCGGTGGACATCATTTCACTTAGCCACAGATCCACGATCCACGTTTACCAGACCAGGATCGTTCAAATGACCATTTTCAGAACATTATTTATGGTGAATGCTGATATCCCGAAAACCAAAGGAAATTATCCGCCAGATTATTAATAATTAATTGACAGTGAACCTTTAGGGAATCTCATGATCTCGACACATTTATCAGATCAATTTATTGACATGTGTCAACCGAGATCAGGTTCTACCCGCTCTGATCGATATCGATTCAGTGTCACTCAGCCGAGATGGTGAATCTGAATAGCATTCCCGACTCGTTCGAGTATGGACGGGTTCGGGTCTGATAAATTTATGGAATATTTCTTCGCTTTTTTTCGCTGTCCGATTATTCTTTCATATTTCAGCTGGATTCATATAATTTCGCCTGAGATGTTTATGTAATTTGCACGTTTCTGCAGATCAAAATGTTTACATTATCACTCTGTCCAGCCTGTCATCCGATTCCTTTTCAGTTTAAATTTAAATCATCGGCCGGACATCATTCGTGGGTGGAGCCGATGAAGTAATTGAATTTGAGTTCGGTGCAGACATAGCTTACTGGTTGATGGGAGCCGTGAGTAAGCGGCAATCCAAACAAAACAAGGTGTTTAGAAAATAATTTAGATTTCTTTATTAAGTTGAAGAGATTTTATTTTGTAAGAAAGATTCAGAAATTATCCAATCAACGGGATGAGTGATGAAGACAAGTCAAGTACATGAGGAAAGGCAGATGACGAGAATTAATAAATAATTGAGCAGATTTATTTTATTTTACATGACTATTCAAAACAGCAGAAGTTCAATCACGTCTTAAAAGTGATTGGTAACACGTGATTTATAAGAATGCTAGATCTAGGTTACGTATCTGCTAGCAGTAAGAGGAAGGTAATATAATACAGAATACAAACGCGAAGTAACTTGGAAAATAGAACGAAGGGTTAAAGTATCTAATGATTTGCAGGAAAAAACAATACATTAAGATTTATTAAATTTCGAAAATAGATTATGTAAAAAGCCACTTACCTACTCCTATTTAAAATGCTATTGATTCGAGCGGTATAATCCTTTATATGTCCGATGAGACAACTAGAAAAACAGAAACATCATTAGCACAATTATGACAAATCATTTCTATAAGATTTAAAAAATAACAGATGAAGAATAGAACCCTGAGGGATACCATAAAACAAATTTGAGATTTCATTTTTTCATATAAAACTTTCAAAATTTCTTGCGTATAAAAAAATTTTAATGAGGGATGAAGTAACTTAGTTTAAGATCACGTCACATTTTAGGTGTCCTATCAAAATTTCAGGCCCACTCTAAACTCCGCATTCGACTATTTTGACTGACTATCGACCAATTAGCATTTTACAGTTCCTGTTCAAAATTCTTGAGAAATGTGAATAATTTGCTAAGCTCATTCCAATCTGGTATCCGCAAGCTCTCACCGTCGCGTCGTCACGACCCCTATTAGCATGTTTTTTTTTGTTATAAAAATCACTTACGTATTTTGGACAAAATCTCTGACTCTCTTGCAGTAACATAAACGCTAATCAATTTTTTGTGAAATTAAGATATCTCTGTATAAAGATCTTTTTGAAAGGCTTTGGCATGGAGACGCACAACAATTCGTCGTCTTCCTTTCCAAAAACCTTCGGCGTCTTTTGCTGTAAAAGATTGATTAAACCATCTTAAGAACTCTCATATTTTAACAGCTTGACGTTGGACGAGGTTATCATGCAATTGATTACCACTGTTCTTTCCTTCAAAGAAAGATGAGGCCATCGATTCTGCCAAGAGCTTAGCGCACCAAAGATGGCTATTATGTGCTTCGCGTCTGCTGTAAACACCCAAATACTTCAGGCTAGTATTAACTCATCGGAAGGCCATTACAATCGCACCACCTGTCACACCACAAGTCCTGCCTGTTATTAAAGTGAAAACAAGAGTGGTTCGAAATCCATTGGAAGCTGATTTAAATCTGTTCGAGACCTGTTAAAATATGTTTAAGAATTGTTAAAAGTTGTTCGAAATCTGTTGAAAGCTAATTGAAAGCTGTTTAGCCTACAAAACTGGAAGTCTGTCATTAACCACAAATCGGAAGTTTCTACGGTCTCGAGTGCCCCCTCATAATTTTAAAATGGAGATGGTCTGTATCGTCCTGTTACTTGCTACCCGCAGCCGAGGATTTAATGCACTTTATTGCCAGAACAACACCAGCAGGATCAATCGCACAGAAATACAGTTGTTCATTCAATAGAACAGAACCTTTCTGCTAGCGCATACCCATACATTGATTTTCATGTGCCATCCATTTCTTTTTCGACACCATATTCCCTTCTATAATATAAAAGGTACAGTTTAGTTCATGCAACTCATCTGATTCTTAGACATTCGTCGTATTCTTTCTGTTTTACACAAATCACGTTATAGTATAAATTCAGGATGCAAAAATTAGAGAGTAGTGCTAGCTTTTACCTAGACCCTGAGGAGTTTACCTATAACAGGCAAATGATGTACAAATTAAAATCCCAGACATATTATGGTCGTTAGGAACACTTCTTACTAAAACATGGTATTCCAAACTACTCGGCAATCAATAAGAAAACTGCCCAAAACCCTTTACTGTTTTCAAAATGCACCTGTTATCATACTCCTTCTGTTTTTAAGATGCAATTATGAAATTTAATGAAAAGTAGTAGTTATGGTAGATTATGAATATTCCCCTAGGTAAAAAGTATATATTTTCCGAATATTATATATATCTATATATCAGAATCCTCATCTATCCACAAAGGCATATCATCGAAAACTGCATTAGGTAGAGGTAGGTTCTGAAAAATTCCACAGTGAAACCACTACTCTTTTGTGGTTACCTTTCAGGACTGCACTCGGTATATGCACCTGAAAATGCAGGAGGCTTTGTTTGAAATTAATCGACTTAAAAGTTCCGACAACGCAAAAAGTAATGAAGTTTCTCGTTAAAAATTGCTAAGGTTCACTTAAACGAGAAAACTTCATTGAAACATCTCCGCCAGAAGAAATACAACACCATGTTGTGGTGGTGCCCCGTAAATTCTAAAAGTGATTTGAAAATGATCCTGGCAACTTTGTTAATATATTTCAGAACCGAAACTATCTTATCAGCAACAGATTTTTAGCAAGTTTTAAATTTCACAAATTCACCTCCTCTGCAATGCTGGGGGTCGACCGACGATGGCTACACACAGCACCCACTATAACTGCCAAGTTATTACAGCCATTTGGGGTTGGTGCATTTATCCGTAATATGAATCCCGAAGATTCCCCTCCTCATGCAAGATGATCAATTTCTGGTGGAAAATTTTTTAGACCACAGTCTTCTCTTGTTTTCTTTTTGGTTTTTTTTTTGTGGTGCAGCATGCATTAAACAGATCCGTTGGCTGGTACTCTAGCAAGAGTGTAATTTATGTGCAAATGAAGATGAATGGGTAAATTATTTTAAATTGGTTGGACCGAAGGCTTGTATTGAGTCCAGGTCGTGGCTCCCAAACTTCTGGTTGCATCCAAGAATTCTTCTCACCGTTGAATTCTTGCCGACAACGGGCGAAGTAGTCATAATTCTTAATTCCCTGTTAAATTGGAAGAGGGCAAAGTGTAGTATGTATGCACAGTAGATTTAAATAGATTTCATAGTTTCGTGCTTGAGCGAAATATTTAGATAAGTGGCTCTAAGTTGACATGGTGTATTAGTCTAATAAAGTTGCATCTATTTGATATATGGGGCCATAAAGTACAGAGTTTTACATCGTGCTTTCGTTGTAACAATTTACGAGCTGTAAGATATTAACTGGAAAGCATTTCGCACTTTGTTTAAGCGGTTATTGGACACTTGTGGTAATAATTTATAAACGAGTTGTAATGCCTTTATATAACAAAACAGTGGAGAATGGAGTAGATGCAAGTAGCGTAATAAATGGTTCACCAATATGAACTGACACGAGATAACTGGGGAAGATACTTTTCATATTGGATTCACTCACAAGTAAGTCTCTTTTCATTCCTTTTTTTTTTGTTTTTTTTTTTTTAATTTATGTCTGTTCCCTTACTAATTGTTCTACACCTCTACGATGCCATCAAATAGAGAAAAAACTCTTTTCAGGAAGAATAACTTCGAGGCTCTCTTAAAATTACTAATTTTCACTAATCATCGTCAGAGTCACACATCTTATATGGGGAGAACGTTATCCTATTTACCAACTATCTAGTCATTTGACATAAATTTTGTTCCACTACTTTATCACAACATCGTCATTTACATTTGCCCGGTTTAAGCTAGTCTTGATATCTCTATAACAAAATTTTGCAGAGTGCCATCTGCGTTCTTAACGACAACTGCACTCATCCAACGAAAAATGGGTCCATATTGATGTATGATATCCTTAGATACAGGCTAAGCTCAAAAGTCTTTAGAGGGTATATTGCAGCGGAGGTCACCATACTCATTGAACGTTGAAACATCAACCCTTTCTTGTCAGGAATTGCCTATTGAATTGCTGATCAATACAGCTTGATAAACCACATCGTGTTTAAGCGATTAAACTAAACTTCATCGGGGTTAAAGTCGTACCCATTGGGTACTGAAACAGTGGTTCGAAAATCTCATTCAGTAGTCCTTACAACATTTATCAAGATCCTCCTGATGTATGACTGTGCGTAAGCTAATCACTTAAAGTTATCATTTTTATTTGTTTTTCGACGTCTTGACCGTTATGACGACGTCTTGAGCCTAAAGAAGAAATAAATACTATAGAAAAAGTTTATCAATTATAATTCGAAAATTCCCGAAACAAAATCTTACATTTCATCACTCAAACATGAGAACTGTCCTTTCGGTCCTAACCAAATAACGAGAATTCATAAAACTCCCTGAAAGCAATCCCTGCACAAACAGAAACTAATCCATAATTTGCAAGATTTACGTGTGCTGGAAAGTTGAAAACTTTTTAACGTAAACAAGTCTCCATCTTTCAATTAACTACTGGAATTACACGGCATGTCTGTTGTCTTAAACTAGATAATACAATTTAGGTGCTGCTGGTTTATCTTTTTGAAACTCTTGTCAGCAGCAATTTTTCTTTCTGGCAGGTAATTACGTATGGTTGAAAACTTGGTAAGTTTTCTGCATACTCTATGATATGAGCACGAACCGGTATCGTGCCATAGAAGTGTTGGCCAAAGTAGCTTGGTTGGTGCATGCATTTCAAATACTTCAAAGGAACCAATATATCACTGGCATTACCACTGGAACCATGTCAGCATGAATATGAATTATTGCCGCCATTCATTGCTCGACATCGTGTACAGTGTCCTGCACCCCCTTGTCTCCTGTTTCGAATATCAGCTGCCATTAATCTTCGAGCACCACTCAAAGGTCTTGATCGAATTCATATTAACTGAATCCGCAACATGCACTCCCCCGTGCAACTGATAGTTTCAGCGTGATGGTTTCGCCAGCATTACCTGTGCAGGAGTCTTGCATTCCAGTGTCATCTTACAAATGATGTAGCGTGCAAAAACGAGCCACTCACCCCGCCCCCGCATCGCCGATAGGTAAGCCACATCCTGGCTCAGCTTTCTTTATCATCACATTATAATTGAATAAGTGTTAGTCAGGGGATAACAACGGACGAGGGTTGCAATACATTATTAACCGTGAACCGAAGGCACTCCCACCCTATCTATCAAGGAGTTTCCACTTTAATGCGAGAATCGATTTTACTTAGCTGTTGGCATCTGTACGTGTGCATTCCACGTACACGGAGCGCCGAGGGTAGCTCTGGGAAGCGGATCCGCTGAATGCAACCCTTTCGCCCTCTTTTTTTTCGCTTTTGGTCTGATACATTCGCGGCACCGTCAAAGAGCATTTCGTTTAACAATAGTGAATTATTTGCACAGAATGGGTATTGAACCACCACCATCCGCCATTGAGGTTTCAGGGTACTTAGAATCGTCGCAAATGTGCAAGTGGCTCTGCCGCCTCCAGTGCCGCTACTGTACACATATGTGAACGCTTTTGTTGAAACGCTTCACGCTGACAACGCTTCATACCCGCACAAATATTGTTTGAAGCCGGTTAATTAATTTTTACGGGAAAATTAATTGAGTTAGTGGTAGCCATTTGTTTCAGCTCTGCTCTTAAGTACTTAGGCAATTAATAATTCCTGACCATTTCTATCGGAAAGCCAGGGAGTGAATAGTGTGGGATGATAAAAATGGGTTGCGTGACAATCACGATCGGAGTGTAGTCGTTGCAACTGCAGAATTGTAAAAATAAAGCGTAGTTGGCTATTCGTAATCCATTTGCTGTTTTCCTATTAAGGATATCGCATTTCATATGGATTCAGGAAACTTTATCGTTATAGCAGCAAAAATGTGGGGTGCTGCTCCAGTAATCCTTTGTTGTGCTTTTGAAATTTCTTGCTAGCCTGCCTTTAAAAATAATCGCTTAAAGTTTGAAAACAACTTCAAAATCCTCAGAGAGGTGCAATGGACCAGACTCAAGATGACAAGTAAAACGTTCCAAACCAAAATCGATAAGGTAGCTGGGGTAAGTAGGGCAAATTCAATAGCATTAAGCTTGAAATTGCATTATTTAGAAAGTTTGAGGAATAATTTCTGGGATAGTTCACGTGCAAAATATGCAATCTGTCAGGTCCATTGGCTACATAGAAATATTACGTTCACATAGGTGAAGTGTGGTATTGTTGAAGTTTTTTCTAACCCACTTCACTGAAAGCATTTCAAAGGAAAGTAGATGTGGCCCGATGTTGTCGAAGGCAACCATACTTTTTTCTCGATATGGTGATTAGGATAATTTACCGGGTGTAATGGGGACATTTTAGATAATCGGCATAGGACAAAATTGTTTTATCCTACTAAAATGAGGCAGACATATAAACTTGCACAGATTCAGTAACATGTGACAAACTTTAATTGGTTGAAACCCCCAAGTTTTAGGAAGAATAGGATGCCCCACTCACAGTGGCTGGATAAAATCGAAAAGACCATGGCACACTACAGGTGTTAACTGACGAAAAAAGGCTCGACAGGTGAAATGGGTGAGTGGCAAAAAAAGGGTTCGAAAAGTAAAGAGACTAAAGCAATTTAAACTGTTTAAAAATTGCTTGATATCTTCCAAAAAAAACAAATGATAAGGAGTTTTTTCCGGAAGGCTAAACCTCACACGATATAGATATGGGTTTACGGATGTCCCGTCTGGTGTAACAACTACAGAACTCAAATCCACAAAAACAACATAGAATCTTATTTAGATAGAAAATCAACCAGCGCATTTTCAACAATGCTCTTATATTCGTACAACAGATCAACGTAAATCTTTTCTTCGAGGCCAAGGTCTTTAGAGTATTCAAAGAATCCCTGATGGATATTAACTCACGTGCATAGGAGTTATCAGTCGCTAAACCATAAGAAAGTAAGTATATATTAGTATCATGAAAAAGAAGATCCTATTTCTATGGACGTACCGAACTGTGTCCATAGAAATCTTTGAAAGGACCGAAAGGAAACTCCGGAAAATCTTGTATCGATAGATTTCAGTCAAACATTAGTTACTACTCTCTTTGCATGGAAGAACATTATGCCACTTCTATTTAAAGATCCGATTTGTAAGAAGAGATTCCTGGAACATTGCAATTATAAGTTTCTAAAATTTCATACCACCCAAAAGAATATTTATTTACTGAACCTTAGTTTAGAAATATCATACTTTTCCGTTCACCTGGAAAACGAAATAGAATATTTAAGATGTTCATTTTGTAATTATCATACCTGAGAGAAGACCCCCCATGCGACCGAATTTCGTGTAGATTTTCCGTGCACATGCTATCAAGAACACATCTATTCCTAGGTGGATGAATGCGAAAGTCCATGATTAATATTTCAACAAATGCATCCAGTACAATTTCAGGGTAATGCAAAACGCATTTGTTATCTCAGTTAACACCATTACAACATATTTTCCAGAAGACATGATTTACTTAAGACACCCCCACATGAGAGCAATGAGAGCCGTCGCCAGGGATGGGCACTTAATAACGTACTTGAACATTTAAGCCAGAGATATGCTGTGATTAGGTATTAATACTGACGTTATCAGTACAAAACCCATCCAAGAAGGTAATCCTGCACCATCCACAAGTGTTAATAATATTGCAGCTGTAGCCCTCGTCTTATTAAAATATCGTAATTACTTGTCCACACCCAGTTCAACAAGCTGGGCCTGATTTGCAATTGTGATATGCAGCACACAGCGAAGCAAGCTAAATTTGCACCTCCAGTCAGTCTAACATTTCAATAAATTTCAGAAAATCGTCTGCAAAAGATAAGCGGGCAATAACTAAATCGGAACCAGTTCCATCCTCTAGATTCAAACTAAAGTCGGGAATATCAGAGTATCTCATAGATGCGCCATGCCATTGCCGTTGCCAAGTGCATTTGCACAAAACTGAGAAAGCGGCCATCGACCATGTTCGACCTGAAATCCAATGAATCCGACATAAAATGCCAATTGTCAGGGGGGAGGAGGAGGCCAGCTGCCTAAAAGTAATTAATAACATAATAATTGCCTCTATAAAGCTGGGCACAGGATATCAAATCCTCGACCACTCATGTGCAGTCTTCCTCCTCCGGGTCTTCTTACCTAGGGATTTACACGATGCTGTAAAGTTGTACTGACTGAGCCTGAGTTATGATGGATAAGAGAATCTTTGCAAGCCAGGAGGAATAAGATTTTTTGAGAGGAGGAGAACTTTGCTCTGGAAAAACCTATAAAAAGCTGCCGCAGGTAACTGGTTTTTCAAGTTATCAGAGTCATCCTCAACTGCTTTGAACACAGCAAGTGGGCTTTATTTCGCTTCTTGCATTTATTGTTTATGGGCACTGCGAAAGTGGAACCAATGGAGGCAACAGGAAAAATTCTTACTCTCTTGAATGGTGCAATTAAAGGGATTTAGGAACTTAATGATTTCGTGCAGTATCGGAGGTCAAAATAAACATTGAAATTTACAAGAAAAGGGGAAACCCACTGGAAATTATGTGCTGCTGCCGGTAGCACACGATATTAGTTGGTTCATGGGGTTATTGTACAGTGAAATGGTTTTTGTTTTTAGATTTTGCACAAACATGGGAGAAGGAAAAGGTTACTTGCGGAAATTGGTGAGGATTTCAACAAAGGCAAATGAATGTGATAGTATACTTTCTTTTCAAATACATCTCTAAGATCGTTTAGGTGATTAATAGAAAATCATTAGAATGTTGGCTGTAACTTGTCTTTCTCTCTTGCGTATCAATATGAAATTGTACTATGGCGCCTTGCATCGTAATCAAAGGAAGACTGACGATAGGCCAATTTCTCGAAGGATGAACTAGGAAGCCGCTGAAACTAAGTACAAAATATATGAATAAAGGGCGGCTGGACGTTTTAGCGTAATTCTTAATTCAATAACTTCAGTTCTTGTGGTCTATTAGCAAAGATCAATAACTCTGTGCCCTGATGGAATATTTAACTATAATCGACAAAAGTTAAATAAAAACTTATGAGAAAATCCAATTTCGTTTCTTAAGGAACATTTTGCGGGCAAGTCGATGGCATTGAAGAAACAGCCAACATATGCAAAGTCCTTAGAAGGGACCGCGAACCGATGCTAAATCCTACTGTGAAAAAAGATGAAACTTACACG
>QYTT01079231.1:2210-20941 GCA_006980735.1 Dasypogon diadema | reverse complement strand
AAAAAAAGGGACTTAGTCGACACGGAAGATCTTACTATTTTATTGATGGATTAGACACGTAGAGGGAAGATCAAGATCTATCCAAGATATTGCGTTATTTGGATGTGATCTATCCTACAATTGCGAAAGATCACATGGCACCCATTTTTGTCTCTATTATTTTCCAGGTTTGAACATGTTTTTAGACTTGGGACTTTCAAAAGTCAAATACAATTTTCTCAGAAATGAATTGAAAAAGAGAAACCACAACTTTACCAACAAAATTGTCGCAGCAAAAAAAGAGTCTGCCTGAAATGCTGCAGACTACAGATACCTCCGCTTCGGTGCCTCTTCAAAATTTGCTTCATTCAACAGCGAACAGAATTTTAAAGATTAAGCCACAGGATGAAAATGAGACCTTAGATGACACCACTTTAGTGGGTTTACGCAGATGCCACTTATCTAGGTTCAAATGGCGACCGACATCTAACACATTTTGCAATAGTATGTAAAGCAATTCTCCATAATACAAAAAAATAGGTATCTCATGAAATCTTATTTGCAGAGAAAAGTGATTAATATCCCGATGCGATCCTGTCGACCTTTGAAGTGTTCTATCTTCATTAATTTTTTGACTTTGAAAAAATCCCTTTTACATAATATTCTAGAGTTCTAATTTTTAAAAATATGTACATAAAATAAATTTTTTGAATTTTTCAAGGCATTAGGGTGAGATACCACTTAAAAAATGCATACATACACGCAAGTAACTCTCTAAGGGTACGTGCAGTAAGAAGCGTCACTGCCCGCTGATAGTTGTCCTGATAACGTTGCTATTGTTTCTGTTTGAAATACAACAACAATACACGGTAAGCGCAGTTGTAAGCGAGTAACTACATTTCGTACTGAACGTATCCTAACTTCGAAATTAAGAGATTAAAAAGGTTTTTTTTCAGTTTAGTAGAATTCTCATTTTAGAAGTTACACCCCCTTTTTTGCAGCCAGTTCTGTTATATCAAAGAAATTAATTATTACATAAATTAACACAACAGCGCTAGTTTTACTAACAGTTGTGAACAATTAGTGGACACTTATAAGATAAACGATTGTTCAGTAGTTAACAAATTAGCAGCGCTAGCCAAAACTTTCGATGACTTCTGTACTGGTCTTATTACTTAATCATCATATCTAACGCACAATCATTAAATTGTGTACACGGAATATGGTTTCAAAAGTGCAAGGTAAAGTTTGTTAATCGTACCTAAGCGTGAACAATCGAACGGAATTCAAAGTTATGCGATAATATTCACTGTATACAATGTAGTAAAGTATTTAGGATAAATTTTATCATCCAGGAGAAATAGAAATGTACACATTCGACCGATATTGTACTCGACATGAGCACCATAGTAAACACAAATGATAGAACTTAGTTAAATAAACATGAGATAGCTACACCGAATTGTATTGTATTTAGAAGTACGTAATACCGTTCGATAACTGTTAACAAAACGAAATTACGCAAGTGTAATTGTACTCGTCAGTGCTAGCGATCGAAAATATTCGTCTAAGTGTTGCTGACAGGGTGAAGAAGCAAAAACTACTAGTTAATAATTTCTTTATTTAACTTTAACTATGTATTGGAAAATCTTCTTAAGATGTATGTTAAGCAATAAAATGTTTTCAATAAAATACCAAAGTTATTACATTTGAACAAGTTCACAGAGAATTATAAGTTTTTTTTGGTGGAATAGAGTACGTACATATGTATGTTTCGATCTTTCAAAAAATTAGTCAGTACCTAAATTTCCTATTTGAATAATCTCACAACGAGATATTATTTAAATGCTTTTACATTTTATGCCTTTAAATTGATTACAAATTTCACATTAAGGGATATTGACTTCAACTTAATCAAATTGAATGACGGAAACGTAATGGCTACATATTTCGTGGTCTTGAAGTTAAACCTTTTAATTTATCCGTTGTTTTGACGTTTTAAGAATGTGAGAGAAACATCTTGTCCAATGAAATATTTGTTTACTATGTAAGCTGCAACCGTAATCTCTTCTATACGCTGAGCGAAATTTATGTAACCACACCCAACATTTTTTTTGTAACTTTTGGAAGAAAGTTTTGGATTTAAAAATACTGAATAAATAAATAACAAGAACAAATTAGAATGTGAACACTATTTATTATTACGTTAAATTTACACAGTGACTGCCATTCTTTTCAATTTTGAGTCAATCTTAGTTCTAGTTCACGCCATAACAACAATCCTTAGCTACTAATCTTATCACTTTTCAACTGCTGCCAGTGACATAATTCATTTTGTGTCCAGGAATTTTTTTAAAAAACATCAAAAATTTTAGTCCGGTGGAGGTTGATTACCTTAAAGTGACCGTACGCTACAATTTATACTCAGACCAAAAAGGCAGTAACGTTCACAAAATGAATGCAACCTTTCAGCCGTTTATTTTGAAAGTGGGTCACATTTTTTAATTTAAGCAATAATCCAAATATAAAGCCAGATTACAGTGCAGTGCAGTATAATTTAGAATTAGTGGAAATGTATGGGCCAATACAGGTTCACTGCACTGCACTGCACTGCACTGCATTGGCTTGACTTAATTTCTAAATGTACTCCATACTGCATCAGCTGATTTTTGTTTACAAATGCAAACGTTTGTATTATTGTTACAAATTATTTATGGAAATTGAGGAGAGACTAATTGAATTAGTGAGGTAGAATAAGTTCATCCATAACAAAAACAAATTCTTTGGACAATATTTTAAATTTGAATAAAAAGCATTAACACGTTGACTGCCACAATTAACATAAAAGCTTTCGTGAGGGAATTACGTATTAAAATGCCTTCGACGTGAGAGAGCTTTTAAATGTCAACCACCGGTGGCTGACACGACGCTCAACGTGTTAACGATATCTTGAAATGTCAAAATAAGAACACCACACTGCATGTTAATATGTTACACCCGAGAAATACTTCACTACATTGTAATCTGTGGCTTAAGGATAATTTAAGTTGTTTCAAATAGATTTTTACTATGGTTATAAAAATGGACTTACCCCACTTTCAAAATAAATTGCTCATCTAATAACCCTTTAATTTTTTTCTCTTCTTTCTTTCTTTAAAAGAATATTTCATGCTGAATATATAGGCGATATGAAGTTAGAGCAATTTGAATGGAGTTGCGTGGTGTTCGGTTGTCATCCAGGTTATAACCTGCTGACCATCCAGATGGTGGTGAAGTATCAAAGCATGTCCATTCAAGAGTATTAGGCGTCAAATTTGCCACTTTCCCGGCACTATCAATTTTTAGTGAAGGATTTTGGCATTCTTTTGAAAGTTCTTTTAGAAATGGCAATAACTAGTGGGCGGTAGCAGGCAGTAGCAGGCAGTAGCAGGCAGAGATGCATGTCAATTCCTATAACGAACATCCAATTGACCGTTCGGAGTGACCATCAATACAGGATGCTCGGGATGCAAAAGTCGCAAGACAGAAGGAAAGAACAACCGAGCAGGACCTCTTCGAACAAAAGGAGGATCCCCTCTAGGGTCTTGGGCTAGCAAATTATTTATAAATAAAATATATGTATATTTTCATTATTATTTCACAAAAACGATGCTCAAAACTATAAAGGCCTTTTCTATTAAAATTGTTTTTGTTTTTTGTAATGATTCCCATAATTTATCTTTGTCCAAAACAAAGCATTCAAGCTCATCGACGACGAGACGATTACTCTGTAGATCGCAGTTATTTAAGTAGAATATGCACCGACACTTTCTCTAGATCACCCAATCCCTTTTCCCTCCGACCCCACTTTCCTTTCCTTTCCGTCAGGGCTGTGCTTAGGGGATCCCCAGAGCTTTACTTGGCCGTCGCTATACCAGAATAAAGTCAAAATTTTGTATTTTTTTTTGTTGCAGTCCGGAAAGATTGATTTTTTTACGTTGAAACAGAAATAATGACACATAAAAATCCCATAAAAAATTGTTTAGGTTCCTTGAAAAAAAAATCCGAAGAAAATTCAAAATTTACACCTGTTACACTAGAATATCGTCTTCAGGGTATTTCTACAGCTACAAATGTTGTTGTTGCATTGACATACATATAATAGAATTGCTTCGTGATAAGGAGCGGAATTTACATGCGTTTTTATTTGTTTAGGAGCACTTTTTCTTACTTTTTGCACATTTAAGGAAATGTAGATATTATACAAAATTTCAGTTTTGTACAGGTGTGTCAAATTATCATATATTCTGATTAAGTATGATTGAATAACTATTCGTGTAGTAAACATGTGACCCACCCATCCACGTCTACTTTTCACTGTTATCTAAACACTTCTACTTGGTGTTGTTTTGATACTTTTGTAGTTTTCTTAATTATTCCAAGCTGTTGTGCTGATTGAGGGCAAACGAAATCAGAAATTTAAATATGACATATGACTAACATTTCTAATTTTTGAGAATGATAATGACAGACGTGATTTGTTTTGTACAGACATTGTGTGGGGAAAATATACAACGAAGTTAAATATCTGACAAATATAAGTCGAATTTAGAACTATTTTGATCCTTCTATTGGACAAGAATATGGTGACCCTTTTTTATGATCTTGGTAACGACTTGTTTTGGGCAGTTCGAGTTTTTCGGATTTTTATAATTATTGTCTAAGTATTCAGTAATAGTTTACACGATTTTACTACTGCTATATGTCTATCTCATTTTGAAAAGATCTACTTATTGACTGCTTTGCATCTGCTTCATAACCGAGACATAGCTTTTAAGTACTTACTTGTCAATAAAGGTTTTACAGTGTTTTTCATGTATGCTAATATTTCACTACTTTGCACCAACCTTGAATAAAATTAATTAATTAACATTAGTAAGGACAGAGTATTTATCTTGGCAATGGCAACGCCAATTGAAGTGTAGCAGTTCAATAGATTATTACATTATTGCGCAGTATTAAAATTATTCTATCATATCCTTGAAAATGATTTTTTTTTTTTTATCAAAATTATGTAATGAACTTTCCCAACATATAATAATCAATACATCATTTTCTTTTCTAGATTAAAATACGTCAACATCACCTTACAACTGAAAGTTTAGCTCGATGAAGCTAACAGGTGTTCATACAAATCAAAGGCTCTTAGAATTTTATTCAATGGTTTTTATTATTTGTGAAGAATTTATTTAAAAAACAAAAAGTGCAAAGTGTGAAGACAGACGTTAATTGTTTATGTCTTAACAAAAATTTATTTTTGCAAGAAGGAAAAGCTCAAAATCTGCCGTAAAATAAATGAATAATTCCAAATATAAGCATTATTAATGAATGGGATTACGTACCGCTTCAACTACTTCACCGACATCGGGGGTAAACGGCAGGATCAACACAAGACAAAACGACGAGGAATTTGCTATCGATCGTGGAAGAGACGAACAGAGCGAAGAAAAAAGGTTACTAAAATTACCAAATGTATCAGTTTACAGCAATATGGCACCAGCTCTGACTGAGCCAGTAAGCCAAACAAACAAATTGTCATCTTCAACAACGTCGGCATCGCCGCGACCAACTTCAAATAATCTTCTAATTAATAATAATCACACAGTCGAAAATAACAATATAAATTCAAACATACTTTTAGAGTCGCCAAAGGACTCGATAAACGGTACGAAAATTGCAAAAGAAATTTCCCAAAAGGGTACTTTTCAACTGGCTTTTGAAAGAGTTGTTGCGAAACAGACAGCTGCTGCCGCCGCTGCTCGTCAAAAACAGCTTGAAAAAGAAACGCTTGGGACATCTTCGAATGGGCCTGTTTCAAATCACCAAATGGGCCCAATGTGTGACACAAATTCATCTAATGTAACTGGTCTAAATTTGGAAAATAATTTGGCCGATGAACAAACTATTCAAGAGAGTGAAGACGAAGAAGATACAAAGTCTATAGAAGAATTAGAAATTCTAGAGCACGATCAGGAGGAACAATTGTTGGAGCAACAGGACGAGCACATGGATGTGTCAAGTTGTGATGAGAAAAACGATGATCAAAACAGCAATGACATAAGTGCGTCAGAAATAATAGCAACGGAGGAAGAAGTTTTAACAACAACTGATGCAGATATTACGATTCAGGAAGTGCCTGCTGATTCAAACGACGCTAACGACAGAGAAAGTACTAAATTAGAAGGTAAGCTTTACACATTTGTGTCTTTATGAAATATTATTTTAGTCGCAAATTAACTTTACTAAAGGTTAGCGAGTTTTTTATATTTTACAAACTAACACAACGTTATCATCTGCATATTGACGAATATTTAATGTTTTTTTAGGATCGATTAAATTATTCTCTTCATACCAATTTTATTTTCAGCTTTTAAACCTCTTTTAATTTGCTTATAGAAGACTCAGTACCACCTACTTCTGAAGGACAAGAGCCTACTACTAGTACTGCCGGTAATCGCTCACCAGAACAACTCTCGTATTCACCAAAGCAACAATTAACTAATGTATCTGAAATCTCTGCAACCGAAAGTATAGCAAGGCGTTCTCCTTCAAGAACTCCACCAGCTGTCCCTAGTCCTCAGCAACATTCACAAAGTCAACCTCAAACAACGCCTGTATCTTCGTTGACACCACAAAGTACAACATCAGGGATGGGTCTGCAAAAAGACTTCATTAAAGATTCTGCTGAAATGGATCAAGTGTTAGGTGATATGGATCTTCTGCAAGTTCTAAAAGGGTTTGACACAAATCCAAGCGGTGAATCGCTCTGTGATTTAGCTGGAAGTCTTGTGTTTTTCAATGACGTGGATGTTATGAACTATGAAGAAATGGGAACTCCAGCAAAAGATTGTGAAACTAAAGAAATTCGGTTAGAAATCGAAAAGAGACAACAACAAATGCAACGCAAATGCGATTTTCTCCTGCGTCGATTGAGAAAAATACAATCGCGATACATGGGAAAACATGCTAGTGAAGAAATTACAGGCATGTTCGAGTGGACGAATCGTATTGTTCGACGTAAAGATCATGAGCACAGTCGACAGATATCTTATGAGGAAGATAAACATCGGCCAGTATCAACAGCCTCTATGAGAACGCTTCTGAAGCGTATCGATACTGTAGCAACAGCACAGCATTCGGATCATAGTAAAAAGAGCAAAAGTTCACGACATACCACTTCAAGTACTGGAACAACGGAACCTAGTAAGCCTCCAATTGCTTCAGTTGTCCCACAATTCGATGAGAAGACATCAGAAGAAATTGGTCATGTATCTGGGATGCTGCAAACAGAGCTTAAGCAAGTCCAAATTTCTCTAGATTCCGATGTTACGGCCAGCAGTTCTGGTGGAGAGTCTGCTGATGAAATGGTTACGTATAATAACCAAATGCAACAATCGCTGTCAATGTAAGTAATTTATTCTTATTTTGTTAATGCTTTTTTGTGTATATGTGTGTACATAACTCGATTTCTAAACGACTCGAGTTGATCTTGCTTACCTTATTCTTACTACAGACAGGGCTGGCCTTGAAAAAAGTGTTCAAATTTATGAAAGAGCTTAATCGAAAATTTGAATGTCATGGCGATTTTTATGGTTCGAATAGTGAATCATATATTTTTTTGTTGTGTGATCGTGTTCAATGTTACGAAGTTAGCATTTTTTGTGAAGAGTGAGCAAGACTTATGTAAAAGCGTATAATCAATGAGCGTACTTTATTTGGAGCGAATAAAAATCAGTTTTTTGAAGAAATTAGTAATGTATAAAGCACTTTTTGAAAAGTCAATCGATCCAGGTTATTTCAATAATTGTGTTTATCATAACAGAAGTATAGTAGCGAAGTTATGGGCTAATAAAATAGTAATTTACTCTCAGCAAGTACGAAGAAAACAGAATAAACTGAAATTCATTCAGAAACAGTTATTTCACCATATCCACCTCGATGCAATACAATAGAAGAATATCTAATGCTTAACTTTTTTATAACCATAGATCATAATTATTGTGTACATTAGTGCTCCAAACTTAAGACGCGTACCCGTGTATTTTTCATGAAGACCGTGTAAATATCATGTATTTGAGTATTTAATAAAACCAGAATAATACCCCAGACACACGGCGTACGCGAATGATCATTCTGACGTCAAAATGACGTAGCTATCGGGCTGATTGTATGGAATTTTAAACAAATCGTAATTCCTTGACGTCAGAATGATCATTCGAGCACGCCGTGTGTTGTTGGGGTATAAGGGTGTTTAGTTTTTTGCATTTGCATGTAAATTGATACTTTACTAAACATAGTTGGCAGACTGTGCGCCACATAATCACTCAATTATGTTAGGATCGGGACTATAGCCGGATCATGAAATAACATTTATGATATTATCTTGAAAGAATGTTAAGGTGTCTCGTGCTATATGTGAATCGTGCATTATCTTGCTAAAACCATGAATTTCTAAGTGGTATTTTGCCTTGATGAGCTTCATGTCCGTAAAGCTGGAAACAAAATGAAAATTTTGAACGCGCAGCGTGCAGTGACAGCACATTTCGGGCGTAAGCTTCTAGATAGGAGGCGGCAGATTACTTTCGCCCGCGGCGAGGATCGAAATTCTACTTTTGGACACGTCGCTTTCATCCGACAGTGAATTGAAAGCTGCCATGACTTAAAGTGTTCGAAAATCGAGATTTTTAGTGAAAAGACATAATTGAACTTGACAAAAGGTTAACAAAAGAAGTTCAAAAGCAAGAACTTATATATAATAAAACATTAAAAAATTACATATAAAATAAGTCTGCGTCCGAAAATGCCACCCATCACACACTGTGACCTCTCCACTCCTAAAGTGCTGTTGTACGGATGGTATATTTTCCGAGGAAGCCGTTGTACCAAATGGGTACTACCAATTCTTAACGATTAGAATGCAGTTGAAAGCAAATTTCAGACTTGAATCCAACTCCTGCGGGGGTTCTGCGTCACAAAAATCTTACTCGAGCATGCGTTTTTTTTAAGGCCGCCTCCCTGGCTGCGCTCTGAGTAGATAACATTTTTGCGCAGAGGATGTGACGAAGGTGACTAAGAGACACTCGTGTGTCACTTTTTTGCGGTTAATGTTCTACATCTGTAGAAACAATAAATGGTGCTTTAGCATTTTACACACTAGAGTTATTAAATAAAATTAAAAGGTGAATAACAATTTATAGGTAGTCTTCGTTTTTTTTTTACACAAGACAGTAAATGATGTGATCATTTTCTATGTGCGTCTTGAACTAAAAATTCTCCCCCATCATAATTCGTAAAAGCTTTTTTGTATATTTATTCAAATGGTAAAAAATGTCTGGACTAATCGTTATGAGTGTCTGTGCCAGACGGGTCGATCGGCGCACTAGCGATAATCATATTCCGTTTAAGTCCCATTTATTTCATTTGTAGAGCTTTTGGATTTTACTTGTAATTGACACTTCATTGTGTGATTTTTTGACTAATACTAGCTTGTAAATCGTACATAGGGCTAGTTCTTCGTTGCCTTTTCTTTCTCTTCGCTTTATCCATTTTCTATTGCAGTATTAATATATTGTCTGTTAAATGTACAGGTGTGCAGTAAGAAAGGTTCATTTGGGTTGTTTAATTTCTTAATATCCAAGATCTTTCCCTGATATTTTTGTATTTTCAGAATGTAAAAGGGTTTTCCAAAACTAAACAGTGAATTTTCCTAGTCCATTTACATGTGAATAATAATAGTACTAGAAAAATCAATTTTCTCCACCTTCAATAATGTTGGTGCAAAGTGCGATCGTAAACTTTCTGCTTGCTTGAACAATTTTCTTATCAGCTACTGATTAATCAGCGGCGGCCTATTTATAAAAGTGCTGTCTAGTGCGTGTATGTTTTCTCTTTTTCTTTTTTATATTTGAGCACGTTGTACAACTAGTAACATTGACGATATGATAATACGCCCACAAAATAAAAAGCAATTTATACAGGCGCGCATATACTAAGATCACTATCATAACAGTGGAATATATTTTATTCCAGTTATCGGAATAATACCGCTTTAAAGTTGATGTATTTTGTTTGCAAATGATTCATTACCTCATCAGATTAGGAAAAAAGTAAAAGCGAAACAGCGCTGTGAATGCATTAATTTAGCTTAGCACAAAGGTGAGCTCTTTCATACAAAAAGAAGTACTGCTGTTAAAATGTAGAAAAAGCTTTTAAGCCTGTTGTGCACATTCAGAGCCGAAATGCTAGATACAAACTTGGTGTAGTATGGGGCTATTCGTAAAGGAATACTACGTTGTTTTTAATGTATGTGTAATAGACAATGTGATTTTTTCATTTGGATTTGGTTAAAGAGAGGTTACTACTTGTCTCTTTAATATATTTATCTACCTGCGCTTGTAGTAAAGATTTTTCACCATTATTTTAATATATAGAATAAATTTTATTGTAACCTGTTAGGAGCAAAATTTCTAATAAAAACGTTTAAGTCTTATTCGTTATATCTTGCTTTTAATATAAAACAAATTAACCGATTGTTCTTTTTCCTATATTTTATTTCCAAATTGTACAAATTCAAAACATAAGCGAATTTTGATATTGGTTGAATTATAAGAAATTTGTAGAGTAGTAGCAATCTTAAAATATTTAATGAAACTAGAAAAAAGTTACGATCTTGTTACAAAATGATTATTGAGAATATTTTATTTCATTATAGAGCAAAAAGAGCAGCTTGGAGATGGGCTCGTGATAGAGCTGCCATAGCAGCAAGGTGGACATGGCTTTTAGCTCAAATATCGGATTTAGAATATAGAATAAGACAACATAATGAACTTCATCATCAAATTAAGAAAAACAAAGGAGCTGTGACATTTGAGAAAGTACCCTCACCAACATCCACGTGTAGCAGTAGTACCGCAGGTACTTCTGATCAAACACTTCCTCCTTCGTCGGTAAATGGTTATCGAGGCATTCTACCTGGGAATTCTAAACCTATTGATGTTGAAAGTGTACCACCTAATGGTGCATATGATTCATCACCAACGAATTCTTCTGGTGCATGTAGAACTAAACCTTTTCAAAGAGTCGGTTTTAGGAAAAGAAAGCTATTGCAGACAGCAAATGTGCACACAGTTTCAAAAAAAGTGGCGAGACCAAGGTAAGAATTAGATCTGCTTTTCTCTTCATATGATATATATTTTATAAACATAACCAATTTATTTATCTCCTTTTATTTTTTATGATTTTAGTACGGTGAAATGTGGTTGTCAATGGCCACTACTTCCGTGCGCATTATGTACGGGAAGATCTGATCCCACAGCACCTAGAGATCTACCAGATACCATGATGCCATCAAAAAGAGTGGCTTTATTAGATCCTGGATTTCATCATGTTCTTAGTTTCCCTGAAGGTATGTATTTTATAAGAAAATGTTTTTTTCATTTCTTGTTTTATATTTTTATTTTTGTAGAAACAACAGGTTTTGGCCAAAAATTATAATTAAAAATTGAAAAGTAGGGAACTGTAAACTTGATTTCATATTTTTAGGTCTTAGAAACCCAAAGAGGAGAAATTTCGTTTATACATTAACTAAAACTTTTTACCCTAGAAAGTAGAACTTGAACCCCGAGGAGCAGTATTCCTCAATATCTTTAGTAAAAAGAGTGAAAAGTGAAGCTCTCGTCTTTCAGTAACAGTATTTTGTGACACTATCAGTTTTAGTTAGTTTGTCTTACACGACGATTCTCGTTATCCGCATAGAATATGTTAAATAATTTGACGTTTCTCACATTTCTTATTAAACTTTCTCCTACTTTTTCTGCATATATCTATGTAAGCAATAAGCCGTACTTACAATATTTTTATCTTTCAATAGCATTACTGTACTTGTTGATGATAGTTAATTAATTAATAACAATTTTAACCTTACGTACTAAAGTGGAATTTTTTTCACAATAAAAATATACTAATGAAGTATAACAACGCAGAAAGAATGTAATAAGAAAAGTCAATAATTTTAATGAATACGACATCGTTCGTATGAATCTTCAATGTTGGAATGACTCATGCAGTCTGAATCCCTCGAAGGCGATGAAACCGCAACACCGCAACATATTTATCAAGATCTGTATCATGTTGAGCTTTCTTTGTGACGCGTCGTTGTTGGGCTATCGGTTTTTAGCTAAGCCTGTTTCCTCTTTGAGTTTAGCAAATCTACTTTCCTTCCTTGATAACAATTCGAGTATTTTTTTTTCTTTATTTTTGTAAAAGTCTCTATTTTTAGAAGGGGATAAGTTATCATTTTGAAAGCGCATGGTAGATTATTGAGCATAGGGACTTAAATGCAAATGTATTTCATGTGTTTTTGCAAGCCACTATTGAGTAAAATTATTTACAAGAAGGCAGGTATGGTAATATCGTGTTTTTCTGCATTATTTTAGATGTGTCTAGCAGTATTCATCTTGAGGCAACAATGCGTTCACCAGAATGGCAAAATCGTGTACTACGTTGTTCATCCAAATCTATATTGAAGGGCGCCGTAGCGGCACAAAAGGCGGCAGAGCGCGAAGACCGCTCGAAGAAATATCTGGACAGCCGCCGAAAATATAATCGAAAATATGCAACACAGGACATTATGGCGGCCAACAGTAATGATTATATATTATTGTAAACGATAAAAATTGATAAAAATTTAATTAAAAAATGAAAAATTCGTAGAACTGAAAAATGCAAAGAATCGCCGAGCCCTTCACACCGGTCAAATCAACAATCATCTCATAAAAAGCAAACATCAACGTAAATCACTCTCAGCGAACGCTGGTGGTGTCATCAGTGGTGGTTCAAAATCTGGAAGTGGTGCTGGGTGCAGCGGAAACGACAGCAGTGGTAATGGTGGCGGCATCGGTGGTAACACTAGTGGAAATGGCTTCACCAGCGGAAATAACAGTCTTACGCCAAATACATGCGGCAATGGTGGATTCTCAGGTGGCATGTCCGATCCAACATATATGACGTGCACTAGTGATAACTTCGACGGCACTAATGGCCTTTTACCTCGTAGCAAGAATTCGTCTCCAACACCGGGCAGTCACAGCAGTTCTAGCTTTAAAAGTGAAAGGTACTGGATCTGTCAAAAATCGCATAAAGCTACTATTCGAAAATTCTTGTTATAGTAAATTTGCTCTGTTTCAGGATGGATCGAAGGAATCGAAATTCTTACGACATCGATAACATCGTAATACCTTACAGTGTAGCAGCGGCAACTAGAGTAGAAATATTGCCATATAAAGAAATTCCAACGCCAAAGTAATTCCAACGAAGTAGCTTGTTTGGATTTGTAATTGCAAAATCTTTTTTAGGTGGAGATTAATTGAGGATGATCCTTTGGAACAAGAATCAAATGAAACTAAAATAACAGAAGAAAGTGTAGAAACAAAGGCTGATAATTCTAACCAAATGAAAACACATAAGGAAATGTGTTCGAAAGATGAAGAGGAAGTTGAGGACATTTCTGATGAAGCTATCCAAAGCAGACACGAACGTGCTTTATTGGAAGAAAGGAAGAAATTCCAGACGTATCTAAAATTTCCGTGGAGCACTAGATCGAGAGCTAATAGACGGATAGATAGTCGAGCAGAGTCTAGTGGAGCGAACACTCCTGATCCAACATCTCCTGCTCCAAATACTCCTAGCGTAGGAGGTGATCAGGAGGTAGATTTTTAACAAATACGTCTTTAATAAGTCAATTAAAGTTTGTTTTACACAGTCAATTCCTTCTCCAGCTGCTCCTTCAACACCTCAAACCCCCCTGGATACTACAGAGGGTGCAGACGGTAATTTAGTAAATAACCAAAGTATGTATATTAATGAAATTATTTTAAAAAAATCTAAATTTTGTGTTGTGCTTTCAGATCCGGTAAATCATCCTTTAAATAATATCTCGAATTCAGCAGCGCGGCGGATTGAGAGGAGGCGAACCGTTTCTTTGAAAAAAGATCGTGATACATATAAAGAGGATTCCAGGAGGAGTAGTTCACCTGATCCAAAAGAAGTACGTATTATTTTGTAATTTATATTGAATGCTATGTACTTTAATTTTTTGCCTCTTTCCCTTTTGTGTATTTTAATCCCATGGTAATTAAGTAAACATTCACAGGGGGTGCAGAAATTAATGGTTGATTACATAAAAATTGTGCTTTTCTATTAGCTAATTTTTAAGTTATTTGGTGTATTTTTATTTGTGTTTAGTTCAGTTGCAGCTGGAACTTTCTTCCTTAACTCAGATATGCACATTAGACTACATGTAGTCTACTGGAACATCGCTCATTCAGTTAATAAAGAAATTAAGAGAAAAAATTTAAATTAATATGGTTAATAGTAAATGAAAAAAGTGCTCAATGACTAGTCTGAACCTTTGTTTTATTGCAAAGCTTATTAATGTCTGCTGCAACAAATGTTTCTTTATACTTTTGTTTGAATCGACTTGTCAGAAATTGATAGATGCTATCGGCAAAATTCAGTACAGGATTATATTTTTCTGTTATTAGTTAAGCAGACATAGAAGCTAGAAAAACGCGACGCGGCTTTCGATTACAAACAGAATCGCTTCCAGTTTGTTTCACAGCATTCCCACTGTCATCTGCAAGAGTATGTAACCTCTGTGGACTTCTCGTTTATAGGACCAAATGGATACGTAAGCGATGTCCATCAGTGTCTCGGAATTATTCTGGTCGTGACACAATTCCTAAAATTTAATTATTATTTTCTTTTTTTTATTAAATTCTTTCATCCCGCTCTCTGTTTTTTTCCTCCTTCCCCTTATCGTTCAATACGAATAAGAGGTAAAAATGTTGCCCTTTTTATTTATAAAATCTGTGAGGACCCCGCGGTCATCAGGGGTTTCATTTACTCAAAAAGTCCAACAAGTCTATATATTTATCAAAAAAACCACATGTTCGTCTCAAAGTCATCCGTCACCGGTGACCACCATAAATTTATTTTTAAAATCATTCATTTTGAGACAAATGCTCTCGAAAAAAAACTAATGAATTATGCAAGTATGTATATAACTTTGTAAATTAATAAGTGCGTTACTCAGTAATACCAAATGCTTATAAAAAATTATATTTTTCGATGGAATGTATTAGAACAAGGCAAACAGGGTAAATTACAATCTTACTCCTTAGAAGAATATTCACAAGCTGTCTAAATTATTTAAAATTACCGTTCAAACATATTTTCTACCTCTCTCAATCATTTCTGAAATTTTTTGAAAGATAAACTGCGTCACGGGATCACGATATGGCTGCTCTCAAAAACAACGCTGAGCTTTTCTATGTAGAAACATAACCGCTGGATTGAGCTACGACGCCGACGACCAAGTCGAGCTTTTCGATATAGAATGGCCTTAACTCTTTGATGCCGGAATTAATTTTACCATTGCCATTGCCATGCTCGTTGGTGTTCGGAGTTTGAATCCGAATTCTTTTATGAGTAATTTGCGGTGCACAATAGATGACAAAGTTATTATTGCGAATAGGATATTTACATACGCAAACGAAAAATCCGACAAATTAAATACGTTTACACAACCAACAACGCTTACACAATTAACCGCGTGCGGAAAAATTCAAGATTCGTTCGTTGGCTGTTTCGATGCGCGTCCACACCGCATTCGCTCGAATGCTGCATTCTACTAGGGTGAGTCATAAATTCGCGTGCTTTGCCTCGATCGAAAAGCAAGGAATGGTACCATCGTGGGATCAGTCAACTGGGAGAAAGATGCATACAAACCATTGAACATAATGGACTTTATTTTGAAAATCAATTGTTGTATGTATTATATAAACATTTACTTTAATATATTTAAAATGAAACTTTTGACTCACCCTAGTATTTTTCTTAATGCTACCGATACCGATACTACGGTCTCTCTGCCTAACCAAAAAAAAATTTCGGTCATCGATAATGGTTATCGAAAAAAATCTAACACTCTCACTGCCACAATTAACACAAAAGCTTTCGTGAGAGAATTGCGTGGCATATAATGTGTTAAGTGAGGGGTAGTGGTTATCGGTGACCAAAAAGAAAATGAGTTAATCCATAATGGTTATAAATAATTTATATTGTGATTTAAAAAGTGCGTTGTGACTTTTTTCTTGCGGAACGAGTGAGTAGTGGTTATTTTGGATCCCTGAAAATAATCAATAGTGACCACAATGCTTCAACTCTGTAAGGGGAAAGTTCCAGTAACTCTCGTTTCCATTTTCATGAGGACTAAATGTTGCCTACCAATGAAAAAATGAAAATAAAAAAACACGCGAATGAAGCTACTGCTGCTCTTTTTTACATTTCAATTAAGTGTTTGCTATTTTGTTACAAAGATGTTGCCAGTTTTACTTCTAAGAAAAATGTACTATTTTAATGGTTTTAAATAAAATTTATATGCATTACAGACAGTTCCACCTTTCGAACCTCTTCAATTTCCCCTATCGGATGAATTATATGAAGCTATGCTTCAACTGATGCCAAATGATCATCAAATAATGGAAGACTGCTTAAAAATGAATGTCTGTGATGGTAATAGTATAAATCGTGCCGACAAGTGTAATTACTCTGGAAAAGTTAGTGGCTGTAGCGGTGGTGGTCCCATGGATATAATAACACATGACACAAGTTTGCATGGCACCAGTATGACATGTGACTTGGCAGCATTCGAAACTGAGGATAGTCTCCTATTGGGTGCAGAAAGTGATACTGATTCGATTGAATCAGCTTTGCAGGAAGAGGATCCAAATGACCCGGAGTGGCGTGAACCAGAATAATCTGTAACAACCAGGAAGGACGAAAAGAAAAGGAAGTTTATTCTTATTACTTTTTCTTTTCTCATTAAAACTTTCGTTTTCATCAATTTCATTTTTTACTCATGTTAATTTGACATTTTAATAATGAAATGAAACTCGTTAACCATTTTAAAAAAAACTCAATCCAAAATGAATTAATGAATCCGATTCAAATTGAAATTATGTTTACGAGTATGTTTTTAGTTTTAGTGCTAGTGTACAGATGTAAACAGCTTTTCTGATCGTTTTAAAAATGATTCGAGAAGTTGCTAAAGAAATGTGTGTAAATTTTCGTACTACTTACTTCTTTAAAAGTTATGTTTCTTATAAATAATTTTAACTTCCATATTGGATAGTGATGAATATAGTTTTAAATTGGAATTTCTCCTTGATTTTGTTTTCATTATTTACCTCTGATGTTAATTTTCGAAGGGCGTGTTGTAGATTTCGGATAATCAGAATAGCTGAAAGGAATTTTTACAGAAATTCATGGTCTATATGTGAGGCATAAATGAAATTTTTAATGTTCATTTTTGAGTGTAACACATGCAAATTTGAATTTATTTAATTCTCTCATTTTAAAATGCCTCTCCATTCATGTGAGAGGAAAATAATTTCTTTCACTTCACACGCTTCAAAGCACGGTGGTTGAGCGGGCTGGGGCGCACATATACAGATTTTCTCTTCTGTTGGCGTGGGTTCGAATCCCGCACAGGACACGGCGATTTATCTGGGTACCAGCGGTTGAAGCAATTCTACTGACAAGAATTGTACTTGCAAAGTAATAATAATTTCATGTGAAAAATTGTGGCTCATTTTGCAACATTTGTCAGGTTAAAATTTCCCAATCTCCCTATTCTTAATTTCCTTCCGCGAAAGTTGTGCCGTTTCCATCATAGGGTAGTCCCCTGAGCTTAGGCAATACCTTAAAGATCCGCAACTCTTTATTGATTCATTTATGTAAAAAGATAAGAAAATGGTTATGGGAGTTTTCGAGGAAAATGCAATTTTTCCTAAAATTTATTGAAAAAAGAAAATCTCCCATATTTGAAAGGCAATGATCGTTGAGTGGAAACATCAACATGAATGAAGTTGATACCTAAGCAAAGTCTAATCAATTATCTGTGACCCAAGACCAATTAGGGGCCTAGTCATGTAATTCGAAACGACCAAAAATTTTTGACCTTTCAGGGAAATGGTGTCACATAAATCGTTTCGACTAATTTTTGACAGCAGTTTCCTCCGAATTTGAGTCGACAAGGGGAGAGTAAACTAGTAATAAACATACGTAATTTGCGTCCTACAACTAATTGTATTAGGTGGAAGTTTTGAAAGTGTAATAACATTTTGAGAAAACATAACTTTTGTATAAATGCATAGATTCTCTAGTGCACCTGTTGCATGGAACTGCCACTTACTAAGTCGAATGAATTCCGTGACATGAAATATATTTCGATTCGACTTTCGTAGTCGACTATAAGACGAATCGAAACAAAGTTACATGACGGGGCCCCAGATTTAGTAGCAAACCATGTAAAACTTTCCTCGATTTTCTGAAGAAAGTAGTCTTATAAAAGCTTTTTCGTCTCCCTTCCGAACGGATTTAATAATAAACCTGAGTATGTACTTGTAGGTACCAATCCGGACACAATTTCTTTAAGACGCCCTTCTTAGAATGAGCTTAGAATGACTCAGTCGAAGTAAGAATTTGTTCTTAAGGTACGTTCAGACGATGTCTGTTTTCGTGCAATATGAAGCGTGCAACTAGAGGCACAGTAATGCATACGATGGTGCATGCCTCAAATATTAATCTACGCCACTAAATTTATAAAAGTCACAATTCATTCCTTCCCACCGTTTTAATGTAATTGGAGCTTT
>QYTT01079230.1:29076-39648 GCA_006980735.1 Dasypogon diadema | reverse complement strand
CAAACAGCATTTGTTACACGGGCGCACGTGACAATTCCTAATAAGGAAGCCTAACCGGTGAGGTAAATTGAAGTTTGTGACAACTATTCGTCGGGCATATATCATCTTCGCAGCCGGCCAGTTGCATCTTGCAGGCAGGGATCCGTGCGAGATGATGCGATCGAACAAGCAACGACCAGTGAACACAAAGGCTGAGATGAATTTCTTATGAAGTCGACCGCAGAAAAATAATCTCAATTCCAATTTTAAATTTCAAATTTTTTTTATTGAGTGTTGGTCAAGTATTCACTGCCAAGCTGCATAATGCCATGAATAGCTTCTGCCTGCTCCCGATGGTGCTGGCGTTCAAGGTAACGTTTGTAATTGCGAGTTGTATACACAAGACCAGCGACCACTTGGCCTGCAGCCGTAGGCCTCGGGCGCTCTCTTGAATGACAGGTTGCGTACATTGATCGCCACTTCTAATTGAATAAACATTACGTCACATTTTTTCCTCCCCTAAACTGGTTCAGTTCTTGCGTTCTAGCCGATCTCCTCCTGGTTCTTGAATGGAATCCAGAGATGGTCATAAGATCTTGCACTTGTTGCCTTTGATTATATCTGCCTAATTAGTTGCGTCGTCCGATACAGGGGAAACCTCTGAATTGCACAGCAAAACACTTTTGTAAAATTAGACCTTGAAGGAGATAATTTTTTTAGCTTAGGGTAGTAATCTTGCTGAAAATGCGCGGCATGCCTACAGAGCGACTTCTGAGCGGCACTTATTATTCAGAAATAAAATAATATGCATTTTGAGCAATATGTTTTTGTTGTTCCACTGGTTGAGTAATGTGAAGAGGGATCTTGATCTTATTAAGGTCAAAATTAGTTCGGATGAAGCTATCAAAGACGAAGTTTATGCAGCGTTTTGGTGCAGATTTCTAGGAACGGATGCATCAGGAGGAACAGCCACTCATCTGTTAGAACTCTGGAAATCAGGCATCCACTAATATCGTTTTTTTTGGTGTTGTTGTTGTTTAATGAGGATGCTTGCTAATGATGACCCAAACATGAACATCATTAATCTTTTTATTTATTTTATAATAAAAAATAAAAGGTACCTTTAGGAGAGAGAAAGAAAGAGAGCAGAAAACAGAGCCAAACATAAAAAGGGATACTTCAACTTCATTGCATTTTTCTTTTAGAAGCACGTGAAGCTCAGAAGCCATACTAAGGAAGAACAAATTCGACTTGAAATACGACATCTGGAAAGCTTCCGCGGCGATCATGAATAGCATCAGTATATTTACAACATGACTGCAAGGGGTCGCGCCCTACCAACGAATGACGCTATATTTCAGGAAATATAGTTGTCATTAATTTGAAATAGTTGACGCTGATTTTGACTTGGTTGGTCTTGTTTTTGAAATGGATGTGTTTGACTTTAACTTGGTTGGCTTGGTTGAAATTTATTTGGCTGGTCTTGATTTTGATCTGGTTGTATCTAGAGATGTAAAAGTACCGGAAAAAATTCCCTTCTTTCGGTTTTTTTTTTTTAATTAATACTGCTTTTTTCATAAAAAACCGTTTTTTTCACGCATCAGTCTGCTGTTTAAAAAAGCATAGTGCCATGGTTTTTCACGGCTTTTTATGGCCTTTTATGGTTTTTTACGATTTTTTATGGCTTTTGCGGCTTTTTACGGCTTTTTATCCTTGGTACCACTTAAACTAAAACAGTTTTTTCTTAGTTTAAATAAAAAGGAATTTATTTTTATATTCGGCTATTTACTAAAATTCTCGCATATTTATATTAATATTTCTATATTTGTTTTAATTCATTTGTAAACTCTAATATTAATTTTTAATTTAAACACACATTCCTTTCTATCATATTTGTTTCTTTAAAAATGCTATGTTTAAAAAATAGCTAACGCCTTGCTTATATTTTATTTGTTGCTACTGAACTACCTTCGATTAATTCGTTTCTTTATTCCAAGAAATTCTCACGGCATTGTGAGTTTTACGACTTTTCGTCAGCACAATTTGAAAAAGGAAAGACGTTTAAATTATATTATCTTCTCTTTTATTTCCTGTCAACATTATAAAAATTGCAAAATCTCTAATTTTAAATTATTGAAGCAACAAAATTTTGCAGGCCTGTTCTTCGTTCATTTATTTATAGGAAAAAAAGCAAAAAGCCGCTTTGCTTTTAATGGTACGAAACATAAAAAGTCGAAAAATACCATAAAAAGTCATGACGTCATGCTGCTAAAAAAATTATGTTGTGATATAACACCTGCGCGTAAAGAAGAAATTATTTCAAAAACAAATACAGAAATTTGTTGCCTTCAGTGTATTATTATTCTATATCAAGCATTATATTATAAGTAAATAAAATTATATTACAATAGACATTTAAGTGTGCTTATTTTTTCAAAAATGTATTCCCTACCATTCACAATTACCAAGCATATAAGCTCTATCTGCTAAAATCTTTCCATTCTATATTCGCATAAGAAAATTTGCGTTGCCTTAAATTATTTATCTCAAAATGTTTGTTTTGTCTACTCGGAGTTTAAAACTAGTACAAAGGTTTCAAAGAACATAGGTATACGGAAGAAAGATACCAGTCAAATACATCAAGTGTTTCTTTACATAGGCTGCAATTGTACGACAGGGATTCCAGCTGAGATCTCATATTGTCAAACCGTGAACGGACAGGTAATATCTAGAATGCAGGGTATCCTCGATGAATGAGCACATCTTAAAAGTACCCCATCACTGGAAGTGAAAATTTAAAAATATCGATTGATGATCCCCAACGGAAAAGTAAAGAAGTAAGATATCAATTTGTGATGTATTTATTTTTTCAGTTCCAAAATCCAATACATACATTGATAAATTATACCCCGAGTGTAAAAAACGAATTTCTAAATATTTGCTAAATAAAAACACGATAAACAAAAGAATGGTAACAGACTCGATCAAAATTGCGATCGCACAGCAATCAGCGTACTACCATCACGATCAGATCCAGTTGTAAAAGGCCACTCATCTTTCCGATTTTATAGTATAAGTGTTCTAGTTCTAAATGTCAGCATCATTACAAAATATCTAGTGACCTTTTCACCTGTATATCTAGATTCTAGATAATAACAGCAATTCTGAATCAATTGTAAATTTTGCACTTGAGTACAATCGTGTAATATCTCAAAGTTCTCTTTAACTTAAACACTTGACAAACGAAAGCAATTAATTTAATTATCATAACAAATTGTATGCCTACCTAATAGGTGGTATCAAATGAACATAAACAGGTAAAAATAGCTCAGCCACGAAGGTTAAACTTTGTGACAGAATAGTGCTTTCCTAACGACACTTTGATTTATGGCCAAAAGTTTTTATGTGATAACGAGGAAGACCCAAAAAAGCGGACAAGTTCAAAGGATACTTCTTCTGAGCGGCTGCCAGCAATAATGTCTTGTCATCTATCCAGGCATTGGTAACCTTACACAGGGTAGGACACCCAACGGTAGGTGGGAAAGAGTGAATTATTTTGTTTAAAATTTTCGTCGCATTCTTTGATTTTGTCCCCGTTTACGGTGTCAGTCAGTGACAAGAAAAGGAATTCGTCTTTTGGTGCGACTCATTTCTTTTCTCTACCTTCGAAATTAGGCAACTATATCGGTGGTCCCTAATACATTGGCCATGTTAGTCTACCCAAAATATATCACCTGAGGACACACTCAGGGCCAGATTAAATGAAAATGTCATCGATGCCTTTCAATCAGGGAGTCCCTTTTCATGCTGCCCCTGTCCTTTCTCTAATCGGGGTCTACCAGAGGTGTTGCATGTTTGCCGGTGCCGCCTGCTGCTCCTCAAAAATGTCATTATCAGCAACACCAAAAGACGACCATGTTTTTGCTGCAATCCTCGATTTATTTATATTTGTTTGCAGTCATTATAAAACAGGTCAACTGCTCTCTGTCGTTTGTGATTTTCCGCCAATTTCAGAATCTTTGTCCGGCTAACTGGGCAGATGCCATGAACAGCGTAAAATATTTGTCCAATTAGGAGGTCTCGTCGGCATACCAAATCGAATGTACATAAAAGGTTCGCTCAGTGGGTGGCTGTATTCGATTAGGAAGAATCGATTTAGATTCTTTTAGAGAGTTGAATCCGGATATTTGGAATTTCAGTTGGAGGCGAAGATAATATGGAAAAGTTGGGAAAGTTTCATCAGGTCCAAAAGACATCAATTGTAGTGTGGGTGTTCAATTTTTCAGAATCAGAAGTCACTGCGATAACTTCAATTTTCACCCACATTCTGGTGGTGCTAAGCTAAATTTTAGAAGTTAGTTATTTATGCAAACAAAAAGAGAACAACTAGAACGTATATTAGTTAACATATAATTTTCAAGCAGACGTCAAAATCCCCTCTTCGACGTATGTAAAGCAAACCTCACACCACACCTTTAGAAAGGTGTTTTCTACGCACGTACTGTAATTAAAGGGAAACCGCAAATAAGAGCGATCAAATCACGTTGCCGGTAACATGCATTGCAAAATTACGTGCAGTTCTCCACTCATCCAATTTACAGTCGTAATAAGGGGTGCATGCAAATCTGCAATTGTACACAAATTACGTTAAAATTTATTCGGGAATTACTATACTCTTTCAAATAAACAAAATCAAAGCAAAGCAAAGGAAATATGATTCAATTCTACATAAAGCGAACATTTCTATCAATTATAGACCCCAACTTGCGAACGTTAGATATGTTCTACAATCAAAAAAAAACTCTTTGGATCTACTTAGACTGAATCTTCCAACATTTGACCCTTTGACTTCGGTTGGCTATCTTCTATTAGTAGGATTACTAAACTCAAGGAAAGCTACGTCGGATTCTTTGCCTCATCCTAGACCACTCCACTTACTGATGTCAGTATTATAATTTGCAATAAGTGACAACGTCAATCGGAACTCGTGGGCTGCGACCAACCTCTAAATCATCATAAAAAGAAAACGCAGTGGACATATCACTTATCTACCCTTAGACTCCAAATAACTCCATCCTTGAGTGGCTAAATAAACTACAAATCTCATACCATCGTGGTATAGGTAAGCCTAGACCCTGTATTGTGGGGAAGAAATTACATCAATTTTTCAAACTGCAGCCTATGGCTCCGATAAACCACTTTCATCTCCTAAGATGGAGACCACCTTTAACTCTACGGGGGCACCAGCAATCTGAATTTATTACTGATAGCCGATGCCAATCCAAACCACACCATTTAGGGAAGCACCGGCTATTTCTTTACCATTTTAAAATAACTACTACTCTACATGTGACAACAAAAAGAATGGAGTCAACGTTTGCAACAGAATCCAAAGTTATCCGGCTCGAAGGACCAATATTCTGTGGAAATCAGTGTCCTGTAGGGAAAGACCACACAATCTTAACAATTTCCGCAGCGGCAATTATATCATCACAGTAGTAAAATCTTAGTTAATATTTACAATTATCAAAGTAAATTATTGGCCACTATGTTGCATGTTGCTGCCCTACTTTGCTTGGATGTATGTAAGAAAGTATGTTATTTTGTTGACAGATTTTTCTTTCGTCTCTGTACTATATATAGTATTGCTTTAGCATTCGAAACTACCGTATTTCTGTGGAGGCCAGATATGGTTTGAGCCCATAAGAAAACAAGATTTGTATAAGAACAAAATTGGCTGGGAGATATTTAGTGACACCCTTCATTCCAACCTCTCTAATCCTAATAAGCAGCTGATTCCTAAGTGTACGAACGTTGATAATGAAATAGGTGTTGTTACTACCGCAATGCATTGACTCCTTCAAATCCTTATGCCCCTTAAGGAAGATAAAGGAAGCCTGCGATCCAACGCGGCATACGTAAGAGCTCAGTGTGCAGTGGAACAATGTTCGAAGTATTTATAACAAAGCAAGAAAGATAAAAATGTATAACTTGCAGGCCAGTGAAAGGGCACAGAAGTCCCAGAGCGTATCGCCCGGAAGACTGTGAACGAGCATGAAATGTGTATTATACCACGCTTCAGGTTCAGAAATACAGGTTTACTATGTGTAAGGGCAAAATACAATTTTAGGGATTTTTCTGTAAGAACGTTGAAGGTATTAGCTAGATGTAGCGACTGGGAAAGTTCCTATTTAAAGCTTAAGTTCAATAGAAGCTATTACCCGATTATAGCAAGGAATAGGGTAATCATTGTGTAAATATAATGAAAAAAGACCACTAATATCCTAGACAGACGGCATAGTCGAATGAGCATTATGGCATCAAAATATTACGATTTGTTTAAAATTTCATATAAGTTGCCCGGACGCTACGTTTTTTTGACAACATAATTATAATTCAACTATGCCGTTTGTCTAGGGTATAACTGTGCAACTGCAACCTGGATCCATTCAAACTCCATTTAACGAAGATTCTCTGAATTTCCTAGTAATCGAGAAGATAAGATGGGCTATGAACCCCTTCAAATATGAAGATTTACTTGTCCATAGACCAATCACAAAATTGTGGCAATAAATTAAAGTGGTCTTCATTCTTATGGCTTGCAGAGGAGATACACGGCGCGGCGGTTAAAATTATTTAATTTCCTTTATACAGGGAACATTGAAGCGCATCTGCTAACGGATGATTCGGTTCTCGATGCTAAAAAATTTATCGAGATTTTAAGAAGGACCATTACTGATATTTGTAAAATATAACAATACCAATATCGATACTGGTATTGCTATTGGAGAATTTCATAAATATGTATACTGATACTGGTATTTATTTTTTTTACAACTTTGAATGTCATCTAAATAAACTACTTGGTGTGTACCACTCAATTGCCACAACGGATACACATGGTCAGAACAAAATCCGGGGAAGATTAAACAGATTTTATCCCAATGTTTGGTTCAATCTCTCGTCAATACAAAGTCTCCAATCTCTCCAAGTCGTCCACACAAAGCCGAAAAATCCATGGGTTAGGAGGAATCTGTCTGGCAGGACAGCGCCTTCTGCGATATCCGTACACCATCTTCATATCGTTGTATTCTTCTGTAGTAAAATATGGCACTCTTCAAGTAGGTATGTACTGTTTGTACTAAGCGTATACTGATAACTAACTGATGCTGTTGTTTAAATACGATGTGCCATGCCATTACATGAACAGGAGAGTCATTTGTTTACAATTAGGACAAATTTAACCTCTTTGGGCTTGAAAAAGCGCCAGGAGGTCTCAGGAATTCTTCCATATTCTCGAGGAATCCAAAATTTCACTAAAAAATTTTGTCGGGAAGTTAGTAAAATTCAAAAGAAAAGGTTGAAATTTTACTACTTTTTGTAGTTTGAAATTTTATAACTCGCAATGGGAGAGAAGATGAGAGGCGATTCAGGACTTAATTCACTAAACTGAGCGGTTCTTTACGAAATGACAGCATAATAGGCTTTATAAGGTGTATATTAAAAATGCTACAGGTTGTTAAGTGAAAACCGAGGGATTTGGGACACCCTGTATAAGTGGTCCTTGTACACATTAGTAAAAAACCGGTGGGGTCCAAATTTTCCTCGTCTAGTCACTAAATACCGAAGAGTACGTAGCGATCGCAATTTCTACTTTTGAATATAACATAAAAAAATTGCAAAATCTGGAACAGATGTGAATTATATTCAGGATATGTTCTTATATTTTTTAAAAGCCCCATCAGTTTACTCCTAAATAAACAAAAGTAACAAAAATATGATAATTTACTTCGTCACAGATAAAAATTCACAAAACCAATGAAAAGTCAGGTGTTTAACACCAGCTGCAGTTATTTCTCGCACCATCGATCACCGCAATAATCGTACCGCGATTAAGCCACTAATTGTGAATTTGATATGGACATTAGGCAGAAGCACAAAATCGGGCAAATAATAGAGGAAAAAAACTGAAAATTTCCAGTTCTTTACTTTAATTCTGAACATCTGTCGGGTCGATTTTATCAATTGAAATCTATCCATCCAATAATGTGGCACGTACCACTCCACAAGAGCAAATACGGAAATGGATTCAGAACTCGTCAAGGAATGGAGATGTAAACGTGAATAAAGCAATTCTGGGATTCTTTAAAATCCGCTTGTATCTATCACCATCTGTGCCTACATTAAGATACTTATCTGTCAGAGCATCGATGAGTAGATATTATTTGTTTGGTGTGAAATAAAAAGTGCCTTAATTGAAATTTGATCTATTTGCAAGTAACGCTCGTTCAATACGAGTATCTTTCAGACTTAGTTAAAATAATCAACAAAATAATTAGGTATTATCCTTAAAATCAATAATTTTTATGAATTTTAAGTCGCCGTACTGGGTATCTAAAAGACTAGTTGATGTGGACTCATCTTTCAATTTGTCGCTATAATACTAATAACGATTTACCTTTAGGCTGTGTATTTATTTTGGGTAAGTTGGATTTACACAGTTAGAGCTATTGACTAGAAAAAAACGCAAACGCAAACAAGTTGCCTCTACAACCCAAATAAAATCCAGTAAACCGTAAAATTAACACAGAAAGGTCATATAAACATTGCAAAGCTTCCTAAAAAATGGTGAAAGAAATGCGTACCCTATCCGCCGCCACCACTTACACAAAGGAGCACATACAACTCAAGTGCCCAAATGCCGGAAATATTGGGTGTTCCTAAAAACCTTAAGAAATAGTTGGTCCCACCTACAAGAGAATCGATTTGGAAAGGATGGATTTTGAAAGGATATAAGAAACCTGTAATGCCTGGTCCAAGTCGCAATACAAACCAAGCCATAAAAATCCACCCTGAATGTGATCAGACGAGCACTGCTACTGTAAAGTGTTTGATTCGAATTTTATCGAATTTGTGCACATTATCGCCAGTGCACAAATAAAATCACTGCATTTTTCACCGCGTCTATATAGCATCATAGGTTATACCCTCGTCTTTGGCCATACCATGTCATGTAATGTATTTAGTGTTCGATAGATAACGGAGTAGATCGCTATCTCCGGGTCTTTATTCGTCTCTCAGCCAAAATTCGCCTTACCTGGTTTGCGTCAGAGTGATTACTTATCACCCGTAGGCAGCCTATTACAGCCGTCCTCCTGCTCGTTAAGATCATGCAGACACATACAACGTGCTCTACCGTTTCAG
This sequence comes from Dasypogon diadema, assembly GCA_006980735.1. NCBI lineage: Eukaryota > Metazoa > Arthropoda > Insecta > Diptera > Asilidae > Dasypogon > Dasypogon diadema. The sequence continues at coordinate 30,465 of QYTT01079230.1, read as the reverse complement.
TATCCTCCACTGATTTTGTTGTTCTTTTATGACCCATCATTCGATTAGATCTCTTAACACTCCTTTCCCAATGGCAGAATATCATTTGAGGTTTTGAAACTGCATATTCACCTCTGGTGTCACCATTTTTATTCCCTTCGATCCCTACATGTCCTTTAATCCAATAGTGTTATCTCATTTTTCGAGGCACACCCAATGAATTTTTGTACGCATTCCATCGTTAGGGATGAATTCACCTCCATCCGACCCATGCATCTGACCACTGCTTGTCCAACGCAATGAGAATTAATGGGAATTTTACCTTAACGCAACTAGTGCTCCTTTTAATAGTCCAGAGGAAAAACCAAGGCCAGCTTCTCTGTCTGATAAACCGAGGCGCAACTTCCGAGGCTTGTTTAGTGGAGAATATAATAAAATAAAAATATAATAATATAAAAATATCCCCCGTCCCTTCTATGCTCACGTTATCACCTCGGATTTTTTTATGCCAGTACTCTGTCCTTGACAAATGTCCTGCTACATCCTGAGTATCGCCTCCAGTGCCATCTATTTCATAAACAGACCCAGCGGTGGCAGCCACAGGAAAATTTCTAGCACAACTTTAGATGTGGATCGAAAAGCGCCCGTAAGCCATATGGACGTCCACTTGGATACTTGGCATGCTTTACGCCACCAGACTACTATTTATCAGGATTGGTCTGAACACCATTGCATATACCATGTGCGGACCTCGACGAGATACCAAACCTTAATCCACATACTCTTGTATTTTGATGCAATATCACCTTCGCTTTTCTGATCTTTTCTTCAATATGATGTTTTCAGATCAGTCTCGAATCCTCAGACTTACTGTTGAAGATTATCGTTTTTGTCTTGATCGCGTTGATAGTGAGTCCCTGTTTCTCAAACCAACATACTGCCAGTCGAAAAGCATTCCTCATGATATCAGCGGTAGTAAACTCTTGCATCTCGCCACCAACATCACGTCATTCGTATAGCCCAATTATTGAACGTCCGTCTCTTCAACTCTTGAGTGTAAAGAGTCAACTGTAACATTCCATAGAAAAGGGAAACACTCGCTCGGAAGTAATGGTATCGAACACCAACATTTTAAAATATTATTCGCCGGTCCAACTACAACATGAGTAGGTTCGGCAGATCGTTTGTCAACAAATTTAAATAAACATTTTAGTAATTGAAATGGTTCTCTTAAGTTGGCCCCTGAGGAACCCTAACCACCACAGGTTCACGCAATGACGCAATGAATACCACCATAACGATACGTACGTTTTTAAATGTCAAATACCCCGTAAGATGGATGGATAGAGCATTATGATGGTATTATACGGCTTCAGATTGGACAGATTCCAAACAAAAGTACTGATGTTG
>QYTT01079230.1:8300-19055 GCA_006980735.1 Dasypogon diadema | reverse complement strand
GTTTGGCATCAACTGAATAACTTTTCATGATTAGCTTTAACGAAATATACAAGTTCGCGACAAAACTGAATAAAACAATTCAAGTTTCATTATATTTTGCAAACAAAATATGTCCACTTTTGCTAAACTCTGCAGGATTCTAACTTGGTATAACATTGGACATGTCAAGTTATGTTTGAGTGAATAAATGAAACAAACTTTTGTTGACATGATAAGTTTTGATTGATTTGCTGGTTTTTGAACTAATTTGAAATCATGATAAAATAACTTTTGCACGAATTTTAGATCACTAATATATGGAAACGATGCATTTACATCGGGTCACAGTGAAAACTCAATTTTTTTAAAAAGTGGACATGATGAGTTTTGCATGCTTGCTCCTCATATAAAAAGGTTATGTCACTAATATACCTTCAATTTGTGCAATTGCACAGGGATCTCCTAGTAATTAAGAAGTGCAATATATTATTTACTCTTTTACTCTTACTAACCCCCCAGTGTCTGAGATGCCTGCGTTGATGTTACTAAAGAACGATTGCAGGGGATTTTTAGCAGCTGGTTTGTTCGCATGAAAAAGGGTATTTCCACGCTTCCGATAATACTTTCTGCCGGCACTTTTGACGTAGGTGCAAAATTTAATATTTACTGCATCGGCATCCAACAATTGTTATGACTAATTATCAGCTGTGCATTCCCGCTCAGTTGTTTGGGTTTCCCTTTCCACATTTCGATCAGTAAACAACAATCGCGTTGTTAAGTATTTATACTTTGCTATGAAGAGTTCTACAATTCTAGCCGCCTGCTAATGAATAATTTTTTCAACCAAACAAATTGAAAACACTTTCTTTACTTTAGGTGGCTGTCTTATTAGAACTACACTGCTGGCAAAATCACACAGAAATGCTACTAAGTTAACATCAATCCCTGTTAGGATTTTGAAAATTTTGGACAAGCGTATTCGCCATTGGATTCTCCCAGGAAATGTTAAACCTATTCCGCTCTACTATTGAACGATCCATATCAATGATCCCATCAAAATCAGGACTGTTGGACATCCTCAACCACAACTTCGACGGAAATCTTACAAAAATGCGATATATAAATAAAACCAATGAATTTCTTCGATATGCTGGGCCTCGTGAACTATAGAGTAAAATATCGTATGTATAATACAAATTATTTTCTTACAGTTGGAAGACTCTACATCTACATGCAATCTGGAGTCTCAAATCACTGAAGAGGGGATGAACTGCTGAAAGACTTGAGTCTACCTTCTATCTTCATGATAGCCAATGTGCAGACTTCTAAATATCTTGGAACATATTTTAATTCTACCGATAATATACTTAAGGAAATAAGGACTCACTTTTTGCAAGGTATCACGTTTCTTTCCACGAAAATCAAAGAAAAGCATGTACCTGTTAGTATTCTTTTATTTTTCTTAATGTTAACTAAAATTCATATTAAAAGAAGTCGAAACTGGTATACCCAGTACTAGTGAGTACGCTGAAAGTGCTCTTAAGACGGGAACTCACTCTTTTCAATTAAAATTTTCATCTGACTAATTGGAAGGAAATACTCAACCAGCTCACCTCAAAGGTAAACCAATTTAAAAGCTTTAAGCTAAGAAGTTCCCCAGGAATTATTTTAAAAAATTTATTTTTTAAATTAAATGTGAAAAAAACAAGTCGTACGTACCTTTCTATAGTCTCAACCTTTTCATAATTCACAACAGTGCACCTATTAAAAGTTAAAAAAAGATCCCTCTGAGTTAACCTCAGCTCAAGACCTTACATTTATTAGGTTAGGGCGATTAACGTGTTTACAAACAGGCAAAACCACAATTAACAAACATCTGCTCGGAAAACATACTTCAGGTGTCTCTCATCAAAGCGAGCGGGGGCGCAAACAAACTTGAAAATCTTTAAAACTCGCAAACATCTGGTAGGAAGTATCGCGCTACCTTTACGCGACTTCCGTTCAGACGTCCCGTTCTGGATCCACCCTCGCACCCTCGCTTGTCTTGTTGCAGAATAATAAATCGCGCCGCGGCTTTATTAGATGAGTGTGGCACGCGAGTTCTTTGAATTCTTTCCAGCCACCCTGTCTGGTTGCCTGGTTGCCTGGTTGCTGGTTGCTATATTCTGTTTCTGTCACGCATGAGGTCTCCGATTCGATTTATTCAAAGAAGGATGTGGAGAACTGGCGGATAAATGCTCCTTCCGTTCCCCGGATTGAATTACTTTCGAATGAAAAATTTATTCTCGTATACTTCGCAATTCAGGCAAACACCAGATGGGGGCCCAGGGCTCTGCACTGCAGCCAGATACTGGTCTTGTTATCATTCTTGCTTGAGACTTTATCGGCAAACATAAAATTTGATCAAATTGTTGCCCTGATTGCATTCGCCGCCTATCTATGGCTATGGAAGATGTTTGTCGCCTCATTGTAGGTACCTATATGAAAAAAGTTCCTTAAAGAGAGTTGTGTTATCTCGTCACGTCAGGGAAGTGTTTGCAGGTGCTTATACCTTGATTATTTGTTATTTTTTCTCTTTTTTTGCCTGCCTGGTGATAAGGCACACTTCAGAATTTGTTTACAAAGGCAAAGTAAAGCGCGTTCTATTGCCACGGTGTAATAAGGAAGTGACACGCATCTGGCATACCGAACTGGATTCCTTGCTACTCCACCTGCCATTTCGATTCCTTTCAGATAGGAAAATTGGAAGCTATTTATAACCAAATTAAGGATGTTTTCCGACAGTTGAATGTTCTAATAAATAGGCCGTCATTAGGGTGACAGACACGCAAGGAATCGATTGATAAGCATAATCCTGAGAAGTTCTCAATTCCCAGGAAAAGCATAAAGTGCTTTGTGTTAGATAACCTGATATATTGCCTGACAATATGATATGGTAACTTAATAATATGATAGAATTGACGCACGAGGTTATCTGCTTACGAAATATCTCATGTAGTGCACAATAGGATTTAATTATTGAAATGTGCTGGATTCCCTATTTAATGGAATGGATATGTTCATGCTACTTGGAACCTTACCTTACAACAGCTATTGCTATTTCAGTTAATGTCTGTCGAATGGGGCATGGATTGCAATTTAATACGTCTTTGTTCGCTTGGTTTTGAATAGGCGATTATATCACTAATTCATCTTTCACGAAAACAGACATTATTAATGTATCTAAAATATACCCAAAATAACATCAACTGCGCAGATGACCACTTTAGCAAGGATTACTGGTTACGTAAATGGGCCAATTTGGACAACTCCTTCATAGGGTTGCCATATGAAACCTCCAGCTATGTTAAATAAGAAATCGATATTTTCCTTCTAAAACGAGAACGCTTAAGTAGATGGATAAAATTCGGCATGCAAGTCCTGTAGTAAAATCTAAATATCCTGGCAGAAAATTAACCAAATAGGCCAACCACTTCAGAGGGCTGCCACATGAAAGTTTTATTTTTTACAGCAGCAAATGTAAATTTTTTTCAAAAGTTTTTGCGATCGTCATGAAAATATGCATATATAGATCGCTGATTGCTAATCCAGAGTCGAATTTCTTAAGTTCAAAATGGCGTACCCAATATGGACGACAAGATTTTCTAAACGTCAATGGAATGTTGGCAAAATGACGGACATATAAGTTTTTGGGGCTGATGATTACGAATTTAACGTTAACACTTAAGAATTCAACATGGCGAATCAGATATGGCGGTCAAGAGTTTCTCGATCACCCTGAAAATAAGTCCGTATGGGTTTTCGGAGGTCGCTGATTTCGAATTTGGAGTCCAATTTTGGAGATTCGAAATGGCGGGTCCAATATAGCGAACAAGGTTTACTGCAGGTCAGCGGAATAGCCACGAAATAGTAAATTAAAGCTAAAGGGTGCATCGACAGATTGTGGATTGCCTGCAGATTTAAAGGTCAGCTGCGAATATGTAAGAATAAGTATAGCCTCGGACAATAAACAAAAGCGTTATTTTATTTTTTACTTTATTAACTTATCTAAACCAATTATAGCTTCTTTCCATGTTCAGCTTTAAATTTTCCTCTTTCTCTTCGTCGAATATTTATTAAAAACAATTTTAAGTAGATTGGATTTCCGTTTTTTTTTAAATTTCAGATTACATATTTTTATTTTTCTTGGAGAGCAGATAATTTACCTATGATGTCATGCGCAGCCTTAGCGGAGAGTAAAATCAAAAAAGAAGAACAAAATGAACTGGAGTCCCAGACGCTGGCTTTTTTCGTGTGAATATATTTAGGATCGTTAAAATAAATGTTTCAAAAATTGACCATCATTGAAATTTACAATCAAATTAAATTAGATCACACTAAAGTAAAACAAATCAAAACAGATTGAATTAAATCAAACCAGTTCAAATTAAGCTGCCAAGTAAACATTGAGGCTAACGAAAAATGCTAAAGCAATAGTTTGCGAAACTCACCCACATTATTCGCATGTTTGGTGCCGACTGGAATGTTGGTATAAATTCTAATGCCACACACAAAGAATGATCGGCCAGTACAAAATGATTAGTAATGCGGTAGTACGTCTTCCAGAAGTACGCATGAGTTGTGATTTTCCATACAGATATTCCGAAGTACGACTCCGAAACAGTCTATCACTATAGAGACAGGTGTGGTAGTTGAAATATAACCCGAAAGACATTCCATAAAGACGATTTGAATAATACAAGAATTTGCATACCATTTCTGCCCTTTCAAACGGCTTCAGAAACACGTCATTAATAAGGTTGACTTAGTTGTTTTAAGGATCGGAATAACGAGCTTTCAAATGTACATCCTCGATCCTCTAATTATAACTATTCTCAGAAAATAAGAATTTTTTTATCTCTTGGGGTTTGGGCATCAGCTATCAACCGAATCCACAGGCGGTGGCAGTCAAAAACCCTATACGATCAATCGCTTTTAGGGCAACATCGAATAACCGACAAGATATCCAGAAGCAGGTCCGATCATGGTAACAGCAGCGGTAGGACAACAGACTCCTAACATTGTAGACGAATCACAAATAAAAATGCATCTCATAGATCCTGCCATTACAGAGCGAAGCGATTCGCAATTGTTAGACGAGCTACGATTAGTATGCTGGGTTGATTTCTTAATCCAGTCCATATGAGACAGTTAGAGAAAAGAAAATGGCTGAGAAAGGGACCCATTTTAAAAGGGCCGGTATTTCTGGGTTAATAGAGGTTGATTCTAACAGATTCAAGATCCAAAGTACTTTCGCTCCAAGGATGATTTACCCCTCAGAAATAACATATAAAGATGCCCTCAAAAGTATCAGAATGGGCAACCTGGCAGCCAATTATTTTCCTGTTACCTTACAAGCATCTAGAGGTTAAGAAGATACTGGAAAAAAGGATATGATTCTAAGCCAAAATTGCTAGGCTCCAGTCACAGTCTCCACGATAGATAATCTCCAGTTGCAAGGACCAGGAAACCGTGGAGTACTGATGCTGACAATAGGTGAAGCCAAACAAAGGGAGGGAGCTGATTTGAGGGCTATTTTTAAAAGTATTTCCAGATAAAACCGCAAAAAACAGCATGTGGAACAAAAAGAGGCAAAAAACAATGAGCAGCAAAGAAAAAACCAAGACACTTTTCAAATGAATTCTATGAAAGCAAATAACTAGAGTTAACCTCTCAATAGAAAATTGTAAAACTCCTTGTTGATCTAGACTCATTCATATTCCACTACAACGCATTAAATTAAACTTGTTATACAACACAGCTTGGTATTGTGATAGCGATTTCAAAACCAACCATTATACGACCTCAAATCTAAACAAATCAGTAAATCTTACCCCAAAATTATTTTCAATTCACTACCCAATAATTTATGAAATAAATTCAATCGGAAAACGGGACCAACCAAATTTCATCTAATCCTTTTGTACCAAAATCACGTCTAAACCTTTAAAATCTTTTGTGATTAGAACGCGGTCGGTGGCTGCCATTTTCATGTTGTCATCTGTTAATAATAATAATACCCAAAAGCAGATTTAAAGCCCAACAGGGCAAACAATAGTACGTGGCACAGCGGATAATTCTGCATTTTCCAATATTCATGTTCATGCTACAACCAATGCAGGGATTTACTTCGCTCATGTTTCCTCCTTTACATTGTGCCCTTGGGAAGCCTCCTGGCTCACATATCCCCCGAGTAGAATTTATTTCATAATCCTAAGGGCATAAAGTGAATGCTGACAGCTCCTCCTGTATGCCAAAGATTCAGAACTGAGTTCACTACGAGTCCCTTGTGTTCATTTGAAGTAAGTGACAAACTCTACGTTTGATCTGGAAACGGACAATGAGCCTGGTTGAATACTAAACGGTAACTTGAAATGTCCTGCAGCATTCGCAGATGTTACCGTTGAGACGACTCGACAAAAACCAACTTATATGAATAATCGTACCTTACCAATTGAAAACATCTTTTGATGAAAAATAAACATCACCTCTAAACCTGTTGTTATAATCGATAAAATGTTGCGCGGTGTTAGTCCTTAGAAGTTTCCGACACAACTTAAAAACGCATTAGGGGCAAATCACATACCCTCCTTAGCTCTGATTAATGGGAAAAGATACCACGAAAATTGAACTGTGTGATTGATATGTTTTTATAGGCAACATTTGCACTTACCACATTAACAAAATCCTGAAAAGAGACAGATCCTGCTCCTCGAGGTAGTTTCGCTTTCATGGCTCTTTCGTACAGGAGCTCACGTTTGTTTATAGGCACTTGGGCTTGAAGTTCCGGTGATTTAAGAGCAACTAAAAAGTCATCGACAGGAATCTCACCGAATCCCTCTGGGTCGAACTGAAAATGAAAAATTATTTTGTCAATGAATTTTTTTTATCTCAGTTTTAATAGAAGAATTAATAATAATAAAGAATACATAATAAAGACTTTCAAATATCTCCTTCTTGCACCATGCTTCCTATAATATTGTAAAATTGAAAAATCCTAATAATAAAATCAATGCTCAGCCGTGAATACGGTCCCACCAAAAACATTTTCATGTAAAATGTTGCCAAGAAGAGACCATGGCTCGCACTCTCAAAAAGTTATCAGATCTCATGTAGAGCCAAGCTTCTAACTCTACACGCCCTAACTTCACAAACTCTACATCTTAGTCAAAATATGTGGCTTAGCCGTTTCGTTACTACAAGAACTATTGTATAACAGAAAAGTAGTGAACAGTGAATATATTTTTCACCTTACGCCCATGTTACGGTAGCGAAACGGCCAAGCACATATTTTGACTAAGATGTAGAGTTTGTGAAATTAGGGCTTGTAGAGTTAGGTCGTGTAGAGTTAGAAGCTTGGTTCTACATGAGATCTGATAAGCCATATGGTCTCGTCTTGGCAACATTTTACATGAAAATGTTTTTGGTAGGATTTCATTTCTTTTTGTAAGTTGCTTCTAACAATATTTTTTTATTTTGTTCATTTTTTCTTTCTTTTTTTTTGGGGTGTATTTCTTACACATCAGAGGTGCTTTTTTCATAGCCCACTCTCTATCTTTGCCTTTTTTTGTTGGTTTAATATAATAATGGTAATACTAGCTTACATACCAAATTTCAGCTTTCTAGGACTTCAGAAAGTACCCTAAGAATTTTGATGATCATCAGTAAGTGAGTCAGTGACGAAATTGGAGTTTTTTAGATATCAATAAAATCTAAAGTATAAGAGCTATGCAATTGAAACTTTATATGTTTAATAAGTCCACTATTGACATCATATCCTGAGAATTTTGTTTGTCTGGTATAATCCAAACCCAAGTTATGAGGGTTAAAAAAAAAAACGACGAAGCGCTTCAAGAAAAGGTAGGTCGTCACTACCGTGCCCCCAGATATTTATTTGTAACGAAGAGAATAACTTCTATTTTACATACATTATAAATCTTATTAGACTTTTTATAAAGCTGCTTTGCCACACACAAAAGTAATGAATCTCTATCTTGACATGTGTTGAAACTGAAACGACTGACTAACATGGATTTCGAACCAGTTAACCATGAACTTAACAGCTTCTAGTAATTGTTCTATTGTGAGCAGAAAACCCAAAAATAGTGATGCATTACCGAAGCTATGAACATATGACCCCATATGAACAGCCTTAGAAGGCTGGGCCTTTAGCAGTTCACCTGCAAGTGAAAAGAGAAGATCTGCCAAGTGCTACCAGATTGTAAAGAAATAGATTATTTAAGCCAGAAAACTTGGTTGACCATCTTAGTTACCTTAATGAGGTAAATCTGGGGCCAGTGACCACAACATCCGATATATTCATAATCAAGTTGGACTTCGAACAGCTTTGGACGTGGAGCCAGGATTGGAGTTCCGTAGAACCACACACACACAAGGTTCAGTGGTATGGTATATGGATGGGTCTAAGATTAAAAGGGTTTCAAACTTGAGGTATATGGGCCCAAACGGCGCACTTCAAAAACTCTGCATTCCTTGCCCACTATATTCCAGACAAAAGTGATGAGTATTGAGGTCTGTGCCAAAATTGGCAATCGCAGAGCCATTTATGGCTCCAACATCTACATACCCTCAGACAATCATTCTGTGCTTAAGGCACTCAAATCCTATAGCGTAGAACCCAAACAGCTATTCAAAATGAAGAAAGTTAATCTTATATGGGTGACAGGACATGAGGGTTATAAATATAATGAAATTGCAAACTGTCTGACTAAAAGAGGAGCAGAAATACCCCTTATCGGGTCGGAGTCTTTTTGCTGTCTCTCAAAATGTCACCTCAAGCAGGTTCTTTAGGGCTTTGATAAAGCACAACACTCTGTTTATTGGAACGGAAATTAAGGGCTGTATCAAGAGAAAAGGCTTATTAACATTTCGAATGTAACTGCGAAGCAATTTCGAAAAGAAGATTCTTACGGATAGGACGGACCTTCTCCTCGCCTACCAAATATGAAACACCCAGGAAAATCCTGAGATTATTCGGTAAACGGGAATCCACAATAGATCTATTCGGGTCGCGGTGAAGGGCTATATACCTAAAGTCAAAAGCATTACGAATACACAGCATTGAAAACAAAAAAAGCACTTGCTTTGAATGTCAGGAATACTCAATCGGCTTTTTACTTTTTGCATATGAAAATTTCGCATTATAGTTGGCGCTTGAAGGCGAGGCTGAACCACCTGTACTCCTCTAATTTTACTCTAATCTAATTAAACCTTCGCATCATCGAGGGTTTATACATACATACAAAGAGACATGCAATTCCACTTCTAATACAGCAAAATTGATTAAGAATCGAGTAGTAACGGCAGGTGTAAATTGCGTGTGGGATAATATTATAGGCTGTGACAGATAACAGTGGCTACAAGGGAAAGAATCGGATACAGATCACCCGCGAATTATAATATTTTATTCAAAGAAGAGTGAAAAGCTGTAATACAGAGAAAAAGGAAAGGTCCAGAGGTTCAAAACAGGTATTCCAAAAACCTCGTAAAGCACATCTGTTAACTCAATAGGCGGACGATACAATAAATATCTCGAATTTAGCTTGTTCAAAATTAAAGAGAAATAAAGGCAGAAATTTAACATTAACATACAATGAATGGCATCTTTCATAATGAAATAAAATTTTGAAGCGAAATTCACTTGGAGGAATACTTTGGAATAAATATTTCATGGAGGAATATATCATACTTCTATTAAGTGCTTTATTCTTCTTTAAAACGTTGACTTCCACAGTCAGCATAAAAGCTTTCGTGAGAAAGTTACGCGTTAAAATGCATTTGTTCTGAGAGAGCTTTTAAATGGGGTAAACCGATAACCGCTGTGGCAGTAAACGTGTTAATTTACTGGCTATCTTCAATGAATTGGCAATCTGCGGCAGGCTAACGCTCTTCAGTAATATCTAGAGAGAGCGATGTAATGCTAATATAATTGGTATGGTCATGGTACTCCACCACATTATCAAATTGAAGCTCTTATGTTTGTGAGTTCAAGAGAAGAAAGCTCGTTTTGTCCATCACTGGTTTTTTTAGAGTGAATAATTTAAAGTGGCATATTTTATTGCTGTGTAGAAAAAAAAGATTGATTGTTTTCAAGTATGGTGACCTGAAGGAAGATTGTCAAAGATCTTTAATTGTAGAATTTAGCAGGAGTAAGATTTTCATTCTTCTCCACAATTGACTTTGTTGTACAACTGAAATGACTTATTTTAACACATTCCTAAAAACGTGTGCTCAAAACTATTTCTTCGTTTTTGTTACAAAGAAAATGATACCATATTTTAAGTACAATTCGAATTTTCACTCAATATTTTGATATAAACTAAGTTTGTATATGAATTCTCGTCAAAAAAACTGGGGCGTTTTTTCCATTTTTTATGATTTACAAAGTGTAGTAAATATGGGAAAGGGAAAAGAGTATATGTGTACAAAGCGACTATACGATCAAACAATTACTAGCTAAAGCTTAAGCTCATGTTTACTGAATTAGTAGTGCTCTTATTTACTTCGTAGACAAAGTATCACTTGTCTCTGAGTAAGAACACTCTGTTAAAATTTATATTGAGGCTAAGTTTTTTTGAATTTTTTCTTAGTGATAAGTAATAATAAAGATATAATAAAACAAATTAAAATAGATAAGTCCTTAGTCGAAAGACATAAGTTAGATTAGACATAGAGTAGCTTAGAGTACCCGCGGAGGGTCAGTAAGTTAGGTTAAGT
>QYTT01079229.1:0-14848 GCA_006980735.1 Dasypogon diadema | reverse complement strand
ATATAAGAAGAAATTACTTTATATCCTTTAGAAAGTATCCACGTTATGCAAGCAAAGATTCTTCTTTTCTTTCTCTGTCAGCTTGCGGTTAAATTTATTACTTCCGTGATACAATATAGTCCCTAAACAGTAGTTGCATTGTCTAGTCGTAGGAAGTAACGCGAAACTAATTGATTCAGTTGCGGCAGGACCAAAATAGAGAAAGAAAATGTTGCTGGATTGAGGACTATAAATGCGATTGTACACTTAATAGGAACCTTCACTTGTACTTAAAAATTTCTTTCCCTTTTTCCCATTAGCCCACTTTTCCTATCTTCTAACAAGTCAATAGCGTTTATCGGCGCTACACCTTTTATCCGGTAACTTTCGAACTCTAATCTTGGACAATATCTCCGCTCGGGTTCTCGTTTTTTATTGTTATTGGATCCATCAATTTTCGGGCGTCGTGTAGCCATTCGAGACACGGGTTTCCACTTATCTAACGTGATTGGACGAAAAATGTACTTACTGCGGAGAGTGGTTTCTCAACGCTCTTTTTAATTGAAGTCGGACTTACTGCGTGCCATTGCTGCGGCGGTCACTGCTATCAGGCTGGTTTCTCTGATGGTGCTTCTTGGCGTGTCTCTCCATTTTCAGCTCCTTTCACCCACACTTCCACGGTTTCTGAAAATTACATTGCACTTACATCCCGGTCTGAATAACCCTCTGTAATTCTGACTTACGAACTCCGCCCGGAAATCGGGGCAATCCCGGTCTCCTACCTGCACAGCACTCTCGAGCCTAAAAGGATTCCTCGCGGTTAAAATCCAATCACCTCTGTCTGCACTCTATATTGGCAATATCCTACCAATTTCAATGTCACTTCCTGCTTCCTCGTCGAAAAAAAATTCTTCTTTTCTTAAACACTTGAGCTTCACGCACTATAAATCTTTCTAACGGGATCCACTGTTTCCCGACATTCCCGACCAGTTACGCACAAGTCACCATCAAAAATGTAGTCTTCTGCTCGTCATGGACCAATTTATCCACCCCCTTTGCACACGGCACACCCGCCGTCAGAAAGTTCGAGATAACATCTCTGGGCGCATTCCGGTTGGCAATGCCGTCCATCCCTTTACCCGTTTCCACATAAGGAAAGTTCTATGGCTGAGCAACAGACTTTCTGAACACCGGTCTGACTTGCCGAAGACAATTGTGGCGCAACAGATATAGATCAGTAATATCTTTTCTATCCGAATTGTCCCTATTAAAAACAAGGCAGCATATACCTTAGAGATCGGCGGCATTGAGAAGTCAGTATTGCCCTATACTAACTAAATTTTCCTATCTGGGAAACACCTTGGCCAATTGGACCTAACCAAGATTAAAAAAACAAAGCGTAGATATACGAATGAACTTTGCACACCGAGACGCTCATTTATATCCTGCCAACAGCAAGGCGCGTAAGTTATCTAAGTAGAAGATGAGCAGACGCTACACCCCACTACAAATCTTCGCGCCTAGAACAAAGGATACAGCTTATACAATCTACCAGCAAATTTCATAAGCCCCTGCAAGACCAGGCAGGTTAAGAATGGGCGAGTAGAGTTCCTTCGCCTACGCAGATCGTTCCGACCCTCAGAACTCATTGATCGATGTGCCAAAGGTGTTTCAGAATCGTTGGGCTATGATGCAGGAGTTTAAATGCTACATATAGCAAGGCTTTCATGATATGAACCTTGACCTGTGCTTGAACCATACTCTTAATTGGAACAATCATGTCGATCTCACTGTGAGCAGTGTTGATGGATTTATTTGCGGAAGCTTTGGCTATCTACGTATCATACTCTACTCGACTCTTTTTCTGCTGGTTGTATCTCTCATCCTTCCTACATATTGTACGGTGAACATATGTATGATGCCATAGATTCGGTGTCTAAACGCAGTCTGAACGTGTCCTTTAATTGTGCCAGTAGATACGTTTTTAACTTAAGAAGATACGGTCATATATCTCAAAATATTCCTCTGGTTCTTGGTTGTTCATTCTTAAATTTCTTATAGTATTGTAACTGTTTGTACCTGTTTAAAATCTTACGGTGTTGTAAACCTGATTACTTGTTTAGTAGGATTATGTTCATGCAATCGATCAGGGCTAATAAACTATTAAGCCCGCGTTTTCAAATCCTTTGTTCCAGCCGTCTGTTCTTCGTTTGTGCTACAAGATTATGGAATTCTCTTTCTGGTGATATAAGGAGGACAAGCATTGTAGTTGTCTTCAGAGAAAAGTTATAGAATGATAAAACACATTATAGTAGCCTTCATTACATTGGGTTTTTCTATTTTCACTAAGTCTTGTTTAATTAATTACCTTCTCTAATTTTTTCTTCGTAGTTTATATTTACGTTAGCTCAGCGGTATGTTTAATTGTATATGGTCATTCTCATTAATTATGAACTCATGTTTTTTGAGTGACATGTACACACATTAAACGTTATACATCTTATTTTTACAAATAATAAATGAAATCAAATGAAATGGATAGATAATTATTTCAGTACCTTTCCTTGTCCCTTGCTTGCCAGCTATTGAAAATTCTTAGTAAATGGCTTTCTGAATAGACGATTAAAGGTTCACGATCAATAAAATGTTATGACACTTGGTGTGGTCTCCCATTTGACTTCAAAATGTAATGGTAGTTATTCCATTAATTCTTTTAAGCCCATAGTAGCACCTACGCATGGTGCCTGTTACTTTTGGACAGGCAATACTTTGTAATTTATTCTAGCTTTCAGCCAGGTATAACCATTATATCATCTTTGGCTTATCTCAAAAAGCCTTTGTGCGTCCACAATACCGCTGTAGCTTTATTTTTTTCTGAAGAAAACTATTGTTTTTTTTCGAGTAGATCGTAGGCATTGCACATTGTAAGGGCATTCTGTATGTCGTTGGAGATCTTCCGTTTCTATCGTTAACCAGGTAACTCCTGAAGAAGATCGTTAACAATTAATGATCAAAACGGGAGATCAGGACTGAAGGATTCCTTCTTAGGGGCAACTTAAACTGTAATTCTTCAGTTATTTATCACCAATAACAAAATTGTTCTGTTCATACTGCTTCTTCCGTGGCGCAGAAGAAGGTATTGGCAAAAGCCCCCTCAATGGCTAGGAAGACGTATAGAGCAGTTTATTTATCAGCCAGCATTGCTCTTTTTAAGTGGGCCACTGAGCAGAGCTGTTAGGATGAATGAGCTGTGGGTGCTTCAATAAGTACTTTCTTTTTGATTTGTTAGTATCCTACGTTCTCGACAGTTTTCATTATAAAGCAGGATGCGTTTATTGGGCGGTAAATCATGGCCTGGACAGTCCTTCGCCTTTTGGTATAAACACCACTCTAACATTTCTATGCATTTTGAATATATACTCAAAATAGTAACATGCCATCCCCTTCTGTGGGTGTGTACGCTTTGAAGGAGCCAACAGCCTATTTAGATGAAAGAAGCAAACTGCAATCTTGCTGTTTATCTATTTTTTTTTGTAAACCCTCTATTTTGACACATTAAAGCAACTGTTTTGAATATCGATATAGTTAAGATTGCCTCGGTTTTAGCTTGTTTCTTAAGCTCTTCTTTGGGTCCACTCTTTCCGACTAGGCTGCTGACTACAGTGCAGTGAATCACGCTAAATCTAGAAGATCTAATTTCATCACCAATGCTTTGAGAGATAGTGTTGTGGGCTACACTCCAATCTCCAAATTTTTTAATTAAAGTGTTCTTTGTTGGGATTCTCAGATTTTCCACGTCGTCGCTCTGTACGGCTGCCTCACGTGCCTGAGCCAATAAATTTGCATAATATTGACCATTCATTGTAGTCCCATTTGCAGGTTATCTATCAGGAAAACAACTTCGCTGCCCCAGAGAACAGTCGCCATAAGCTTCGAAGCCGACTTGAATTTCTTCGGCGGTCCTTCCCTTTTTTTATCTATTTCATTCATTTCTGTTTGGACCCTGAATCGTATTGGTAAATCCATGTCTCATCCACGGTTACGATTCTGTGGTAAATTTCGGTTAAGATTACTCCCGGCTAACTCCTTAGAAGTCTGCAATCGTCGTTGCTTGTTGAACGGCGTTAACATTTTCGGTACCCAACTCGCAAAAATTTTTCTCATATTCAAGTGCTCCCGCAAAATTTCTCCAACGCGTTCTTTGCTGATCTACATTGTCATTCTTTTATAGTTGCCTACGTTCATTCAAATCTACTATCAATTTTGTGTGACTCAAGCCTATAATAGTTGCTGTCTACCGAAGAAATTTTAAATGGTATTAAGAAGTTATGAATGCGTTGGCTTCACACGGAAGTGAAGTCATGCAAAAACTGCGATCGATCAGAGAATTTTAAATATGGCCAGTCACTGGTCATTGATCTTTTTGCATAGACCAATAATAATAATTCCATTCAAAACACCTTCTCAACTGAACAGTTAGTCTATTGTGTTCCTAACTTCCGCCACATACAACCAAATTTTAGATTGATGGGTTAATTCCTGCTTGCAATCTGATCAATATTCGACACGTAATTCACCGGAGGCTTTCAGTGGGAATTTTTGGAGCGTTTTTTGCACGCGATGCTGTAATTTTACTTTCTATTAATTAGACGTGTTCTGGGCTTTAATGAAGCGTAAGATGGATATTTTGTGGAATGGGAACTTTTCAAAGGTTCATTTATTCTTGAAGGAAGCCAGAAACGAAAATAACAATAGAATCGGGAGCGTAAAGAATGAGGAATTTATAGAAGTATTGCAAACATATTTAGAGATACTGTGAGAATTTTTCTGAGCTGTACTCATGTGCTAAGGAACTAAAAAATGCACAATGCATCAAAGACAGACACCTAGGGTAATTTTGAACATAATATACGTAGTGTTGTGCAAGTATTTGTGGTGCCAGGTAGAAGGAGAGGTGAGAGAGGAAAAAGGCAGTGATTATTTTTCGACATATTCTCCCTTTATTTCAACACATTTTCACATCTTTCAATAAGTGCTTTAATACCATTAAAATAGTAGTTTGCAGATTTGTCTTCAAATTGTTGCCTAACCGCCTCATGGATTTCTTCGTCGGAGTTAAACTTTCTTCCCCGCAAATCTGGCTTTAGTTTGGCAAAGAAGAAATAGTCACTTGGGGCTAAGCTTGGACTGTAAGGTGGATGATCCAATTCTTCGAAGCTGCATTCCTTAAAAGCAACCTTTGAAATAGCAGCAGTGCTATTGACTGCCTCTCCTTTGCGAGCCTGCATCTATATGCGGATGATGCGCAGTTGTTTTTATGAAGACCTCTCGGTTTAATCGAAGATAGCATCAGCCGCCTGAATGAAGACCTTGAGTCAATTGCTGATTGGTGCATCTCTAACAAATTGAACCTTAACCCTGGCAAGTCACAAATCCTAATTATTCATCGCACCAAACTTAATAGAGAGGGATTCTCGCCCATCTTAATTAATGGCGAGCCTGTACCATTTGTTGACTCCGTCAGAAATTTGGGAGTGATTTTTAATAGCAACCTTACGTGGGATGATCATATTTCCTATACAACTCGAAAAATTTATGGCACTCTCGGTTCACTCTGGGCCACCAGCCACTTCACCACCGTATCCTTAAGGTTATTCCTGGGTTCGCGCACTGATTTCCCAAGTCTTGACTTTCGGTTGCGAAGTATATGGTAAATTAGACTACCTTAACCATCAAAAATTATCCCTATACTTCAACTCAGTTTTACGATTTGTGCTCAACTTCAGCCGATATGACCACATTTGGCCGTATGCTCATTCGATCTATGGCTGTAGTCTCCAGGATCATCTAAACTCTCGACTGCTTTTGATGCTGGCAAAAACAATCAAAACCTGTTGCCCGAATTGCCTGTACTCCACTCTGTCCTTCGCTAGGTCAAGCAGAACTGTCAACATTATTTTGCCAAGCTCTAACTTTCTCTGCACGAGTCGTCTGTTCTTCGTCCATGCTGCAAAGCTTTGGAATTCCTTACCTGTCTCCTTTAAATCTATGCTAATTAATTATTTCGCTTCAACTAATCATGTAATCGATCACTAGTTCATATTTTACTAAAATGTATTTCTTTTTGCTTCCTTTTCTATATTTATCATTTGTAGTTTTTATTTCTTTTTAAGTATTCTCTATTCCCTATTTTTTTACTTCATTCATTGATCTGTACATTTTAAAAAGATTTTCATCTTAATTGTACATGATTGTATCCTTATTTAATAAATAAATAATAAATAATAGTTTGCACGGGCGTATTATCGTGGAAATGTAGTACTTTTCGGATAGTTTTCATCTCCTTTTCTCGACAATGACTTTACGTAACTTTCGTAGAAGTTCAGTATAATATGTGGCATTTACAACGGTATTACGTTCCTTGAATTCCATCAGTATAACACGTTTAGTATCTCAGAAAACTGTTGCCATGACCTTTTTGGTGCTTTGTGTGACCTTCGCTTTTTCGCCGCTGGTTCTCCGGGGCGATGCCACTCCATTGAATCCCTTTTGTGTAAAGGATTATGGAAAAGAACCATAGTTTCCCGCTTAACATGCTACAGTTCGATTGTACAACTGATCTAAAACCTTATTGGGCTGGCGAATATCTTTTCTTTAAAATTTTGGAAAGTTTTCAAATTTCATAAGTGTTCAACACATTTTGGTAAATGCATTAAGTTGTGTACATTGTAGCTGATTTTATTTTCACCATAGAGAAATTTGAATTTTGCAATAAACTTGTTAAGCATTTCTTGAACACAGTTTAAGTTTTTCTGACAATTTTTGGGACAACACATCAACCAGTACGCTGCATGTAAAAGTAAAATATATATATATATAATTCTTCATCCAGAATAGTTTTGAAAATTATCACTCCTCTGTACAGGATGAACTGACGAAATTCCACTGCTTCCCATCTGTGAAGCTCGTCAAGTGAATTTCCTCTAAATATGCCTCCTACATGCAAGTAACTTGCTGTTCAAATCCTCCTTTTCGTCATTTCCCAACTTCTCTTTCAAGTGTTCAGTTTTTAGATAACATTTTCTTGATCACACCAAGATCTATCAGATGCATCACATCCAACGGAAACTGAGACAACATTTATCTTCGCTTTTCTCGAGTTTTAGAATTTAATTTTGTTTCGATCAGTAATGGGCAAATTGTCGGCACCACGTAAATTACGCCATTATAGGCATTGGGTTGGCAAATACTGACGTAGCTTACATCGCACTATTTTACGTAGATAATGTGCTAAATCTTGTTTTAAGGACGAAGGAGTAGAGCGGGCTCCATGTGGGGAGATCACGTGCAGGCATTAATCTACAAGGAATCAGATTAGAGATTTCGTTGAAACAATAAGGAGTATGGGAAATTTCATTTTGACGTAATCATAGTCGTAGTCGTAATGAGCTACATTAAAGGTAATAACGAACGTATGGTACTCTAGGTACGTTATGCTTCAGTTGCGTACTTCATATCTGCGCTTCGGCATGCATACGAAATTTCCCTAACTACAGCATACATAAACGTCAGAGCTTACGTACTATTGACAGCTTTACGTTTACGCATTTTAAATTTTCCATATTCCCTAATATCTATTAAAATAAAAGAAGGTAAGGCATGCGACATTGGGATCAATTTTAAAAGTTGTCGTCCTTATTTTGGACTTTACGCAGCCCGCACTATGTATTGCGTCCTGCCTTTACCCAAATATGCGAATTATGTTTGAGTCTAGGTTTAATGTGAGCCTTACAAATGAGCGCTAGGTCAAATGTGGTGAAGGATTTCTTGTATTCCTGCAGTAAGCCCAGGTGTTTCATTACATTCTTTGGGATAGGGAAGTGGTGATCCATTCAATTAAAATTCCTGAATATATGAACTCCTAATATGTTTAAGTTAGGAAAGAATAACAATTGAGATGACGCCTCAGAGGAAATTCAGTAAATATGATTAGCAACCAATAAGAAATTCTTGATTGAACATTACTTTTGTCACCCAATAATTGAACTTTTATATATATATATATTTCCCTATCTGTAGAAATTTGCTCATTTCTAAAGGTGTAATTTGTTACCGTCCCAGTAGGAAATCAAGACATTGGTGAACATGGTAATGAATCATAAAAGAGCACCAGAAGTCGCTAGCATCAATAACATGGTAATGCAATGGGTAAGGTAATAGAGAATGTTAAGGATAAGATTGTGCAGGGAATAATGAACCAGAGAAATTTTTGGTTTCTTTTTAATTTGTGTTTGTTTCTTAGTTCTGAGTAAAAGTTCACGAATGGTAATAAAAATTGAATGCTTAAATTAAACCTTATTTTTACCTTCACAATGAATCAATTTAAGAATTATAAACCAAGGAGTAATGCATAAATTTCCAATGACATTCCTTTGTTAAAATTCATTGGTGTTGGAAATGTATATATTCCTTAATGAAGTAATGTAAACGTTTCCTACTGGGGTACGGATCCAACGACTTAGATAAGAATCTGTTTTTAGAGATTATTTTAGTCGTTTGAACTCGCTACGCTTTTATTTGTTTGAAAAAAGATGGTGTTGTGCAGAAAAATTTAAGAAACTCGAAAAATCTGTAGAAAAACTCTTACCATATCTTTCTGAAACCTAGAAGAACGAAATATATATATATATATAGTTGCCAACGTTTTCATCTTCAGTTCAAGAATCCTATTCCGCTGTAGCTTGTTTACATGAAATAAAAGCAGGACTGAAGGGATGTCTAAATTGCCATAAATATTTATGCTTCGTGAGCTGTATTCACTTTTCAAAGTGAATTCTGCCAGAAAACGTCAACTGCACATTGCCTTCTTTTTTAGAGGAACTCTCATTTATTGTAAGCCCTTTGCACTTCACCCTTTCCTTTTAATTTTACTGTTCAAATAAACGGTATTGTCTGCAAAGGGTTGTACTGTACAGCACCACCAGAGGTTTTTTCGTCGAACGGACGTAATTGACGTAATTGACCCTCACTCTAGGAAGCTTTTTACCATTTTCGTTTTCGCGCATCACTTGCAAAAATAGCGCTAGCATAGTTTTTACTATAAGAAATCCTTCGTTGGTAGCTTCTTCCTTTTAATTAACTCTACCGTGACATTAATCAGGATGAGAAGCGCTGAATACAAAGTAGAAGCTACCTTGGGGATAAATTACTTTCAGGCTATTTTATATTACTACATTTGTTACCAGAAATAAAAGTGGACAACGGAAATTAACCGAATCTGACTAGATAGGGAAATTTTGTAGAAAATTACAAAGGCTGAGCAAAGTGAACAAGTTAAGAAGGCGGGCTTAATGGATTACATGGAAAATGCTAATTGCTCTTTCTCAGGAGGAGTATTTCTTCTGTTTGATGCAAATTAAGTTGGCAAATTATCCGGAATGATAAGTTAAAGTGAAGGCAACGTAGAAAAATAGACTCGGGAGCTCGCAGAAATTATTTCTCAGTGGTAATCATTAAGTAAATTACAAAGCTATGAAAATTATGTAAATTCACAAAATATTTCAAAGCTACTTGGAGTTTTCTTCATTGCTCATGAAGGGTGCCTTATTAAAACACTGCGATGTCGTAAAATCCTCTCAGAGCAGTAAAGTGATGATTGCTGCTAAGTTGAAATTAAGTTGCTGCCTACAAAGATTTACTCCTTTTAAATTCTGCAAGATTGCAACTTATCTTAAGTTTATTGTTTGACAAAAAGAAATTAAAAATAATTAAAAAGATTTTTGAAAATATATCATCCTAGAATAAAGATCTAGTGGCAGCATTTGTAATGTAATGTATTGTAATATTCTAGTTCGAGGGTTCTGGGTCTTTTCTCTTTCCCAGTGTTCCTAGACAATTTCCTAATTTCGACGTTTGTTATTATATCGAACATTTGTTTATAGGTTACCTGTCCCATGCAGCCCTTGTGGTAGCCTGTGATAGCCATCGTCCTATTCGCAAGGTCCAAGCAGTCGCATGCAATGTCCTCTGCCGTCTTGCAGGCACAGACTGCGTACTTCTTCCTTTAGGATCCTTATTCTTTTGACGGGATATTCAAAACTCCTGTGCCCATTAGTCAGAGAAACCAACCATCTGAATATTTCTCGCTCCAAACTTAGAACTTTTCCTCTCGTTGTCAGAGGAGATTGAGTGATTTTAACCTGACAAATGTTTTAAGTAAACCACAATTTTTGGCGTGAAGTTTTTATTGTACAACATTCTAGTGGTTTCGCAAGTACAATTCTCTTCACTGGAATTGCCTCAACCACTGGTACTCAGATAAAGCACTGCGTCCTTTGCAGGAATCGAACCGACGCTCATAGACGTACGTCTCGGCCAGCTCGGCTATCGGCGTGTTGAAGAATTGTACATACTCGAAATTCCTCCAACCTGCTTTGACATTTTACCGGAAACTATTTCCTGAGGAACTCTCCAGGTCCTTTGTTTATTCGATGTTGATTTGGAAAACTATTATACGAGCAGAATGCGTTGTAAATATTACTAAACGGAAGAATTTCGCAGTTCTACAGAACGTATTCCAGAACAAAATTAAATAACACAGCAGACAGAGATTCAGAGTAGATCTGCTGCTATGCGGGAATGTCTTTTCATAGCTAATGAAAGCTGAGGTATCTCCCATCTTCCTTTTAATTGCTATACTATTATTTTTTTCTTTTTTTAAAGATTTTTTCTTGTCCTTGATTTGTGTCTTGATATAGTTATAAAGAATAAATTATTACTATACGTTTCCGAATTTGTGTGTCATATCTTATTTATTTTTCTTCATTCACGCAACCCTTCGTCTAAACGGAAAACTATGTTATGATAGAGAACAACCGGACGTCCTAAGGCAAAGTACCCCTAATATGTAAGGTTGTATTTTTTTAGGAGAATAAAAAAAAATAATTAGGATACCAAACAAGGCACCCGAGAACAAACTTCAACACCCTTATTCTTTTCTTATTATCATCTGTCGCTAGGCATACAAAACTAGTTGGACCCCTAGGTCCTAGGCGTAACGGTTTTGACCAGAAGATCATCGCTAAGCTAGCGGCAAGATCTACGTCCTTATAATTCGTTATGTTGGGATTGTAAAGCCAGTGACTTTTGGAAAAGTGTTGGGAACTAGATCTTCATTGGAAAAATCCCGAAATTTGTAATCCGGACTTATTTTTAATTTTTCTTATGAAAGCCGGAAGAATATTATATAATTAATGGTTCTTCAGTACTGTGTCTCGAGATTTCGTTGCTTTCCCCTGAAGAAGTCTCCTGGGGAAACCAAAGACCGTGCGGGTACATCAGACTGGTAAAGTCCGTAGAAGCTCCTTTCGGGACTTGGGATCGGAGGTGTATCAGCCCCTTAACCTCCGTGGAAGCCTTCTGCGGCGACACTCTTTGTTAAAGTTAATAGCTTAATATATCACTGTGCTGATTAATTTTTACGCACGCACGCTAGTAGCGATACCAGAATTACACTCCTCTCGCCCTGAACATACACGTAAGTCAATTTACTGTAGTCATTTGGTGTGTGCGAACGTAGGATTCGGACTCGTCTGGGTCAAATCGAAGTGTGAATTTTTGGAATTATTAATGCTTCCTCAACTAACAGCGGGCGTCAAGCAATATTCACCGACACGCAGAACCACGACCGCAGCATACCCCGTAAAATGTTAACGCTGGTCTCGTTACTTCGAATCTATAGGGATGTACTCATATACTAAAGTTGCTGCTGTTATACCGGGATGGGATCTGCATTCGGCCATCTGGTATATCTGTCAACTATAGTTAAAATTTATGAAAATCCGTTAGAGCTCTCTAGGGTCCCCACTAAATCCACGTTGATGTATTCAAAGCGTGTGCTTTGTAAGGAAAAATTAACGATTTTTGAATTTGTATGACGGTGGATTTTAGCGCGTTGACAGGAAATTTATGATTGCATCCATCGTTTGGCGTCTGTATTAATTCCTGGCCAAAAGCATCTGATTGAAGGAAGTTTTCTCGAACCGCGAATACCAGGATGAGAAAGTATGTGTAAGCTGTTAAAAACTGATTTGCTTAGATTTTGGATCAGATTTCTCTCATAATTTCCCACTAAACAGCTTTGTTAGATCCCGGAAACGTAAGTTTTAAGTGGACAGTAGGTGCTTGAGCTCTTCGTCTCCCCCTTGTTCCGTGACTTGCTTCTCTATAAATATATTGCGGGTGCCAAGCTTGAAATCTCTTTAGTTCTTGATAGTGTATTGCTTTAATGTGATGGGGTCGCTCGTAAACTGGACAACGTAGTTCAGGTGTCTACTTCGCCTTAGACTTCTCTACGTTTTTGTATGAAGGGCCTTCGTGATGGGCTTATAATTCATAAATATTGTTAATTCGCTAACTTCCAAAAAGGTAGCTGAAGTTTTTCACCGAAGCTGGGTCTGTATGTATGCAGTTCTCGGCTAAAAGCAGAACATCTAATTTCCGCGGGCCTCCCAGTCCTTAACACCGAATTGTTCTAAAACTGAGCCAATAGCTATGCACGATGCGTCAACCGTGAGCTTCAGTTGAGCGTTTTCCACTGGATGAACCAGCAGCGTCACTGTTGAGAGGACGGACTAAATCTTCGTGAATGTGTCTTGAGATTAGTGAAATTGATATTGCGACCTATCGTATTATTTGCAAGATAAAATTAAAATTATTTATTATTTATTAAATTATTTTTAAGAATTGGTACAGCGGACATAGTAATTCCGCAAGATTTCTAACAATTCAGTACCAGTAGTTTCTATGCCTACAAATCGTTGGATTTGTCGGACGGTGGTGGGTGCTAAATAGTTTACAATGGTCCTCACCTGGTCTTTCGAAGGCTGAATACCATTCTTCTCTATTTTATGGCTTAGGATATCAAATTCTAAGTTCCAAAAACGCATTTTAGATGTTTTAATTGTTATGTCAAAGTATTCTAGTCGTTTGAAGATTATATCGAGATGATATAAATGTGGTTCTTACTCGCTACCAGGACCACTAGTGGTATAGTCCATTATGAGTTATTGAAAGCAGGTCAATCACTGCCAGTGTCTACTGTAGTCAGCTGGAAAAAGTTCAACAGGTCTTGAAGAAAAAGCAGCCCAGTTTAGTGAACAGGAAGAGAGTTGCTTATCTGCACGATAACGCAAGGCCCCATGTTGCAAGGGAAACACACCAGAAATTAACGGACTTAGGGTGGGAAGTCTTACCCCATCCACCGTACTCGCCAGACGTAGCGCCAACAGATTATCACCTGTTCCGCTCCCTGGGTAATTTCATGCGTGATAAATCTTGCTCAGATCGCAACTCCTTGGAGAGTGCACTCAATGAATATTTTTCTCAAAAAAATAAACAGGTTTTTAGGGAGGGTATTTATAAGCTCCCCGATCGATGGAGGAAGGTTGCAGAGTGTAAGGGAGATTATTTTAATGAATTAAATTTCTTCACATATAAAATTAAAGCGTTTTGATTTTTTGTCTTAAAAACGGCGGATACTTTCCGTACGACCTGATAACTATTTCAATAACCATTTTAAACTTTCTAGTTAAGAGCCTGATTTCGTCAAATAACTATCGAAATAGTTACGCTTTAACCAAGTTATTTTTCTGGGTGCAGTTATTCAAGTGAACTATGAATCAACACCATCACTACGTTTTTATATTTCCTTGTATCTCCTTCTTTATTGAAGGCGTTCATAAGCAAGATGCTAAGGTAAGTGCCCACTACATCCCTAGAGTAAACAGGGGAAAACATACTCTTCTGCCTTCAAATAATTCAGATCAATAAGAATTCGAAAAAATTCACACCTGGGGCTTAGCCTCGTCATGAGAAATCACGACTGTACTGAAATGAGTCTTCATTTTCAAAATCATAATTTTCAACATAACGCACTAAAACAGTACATAACACAAAATTAGGAATACCACACTTATCTTTTTGTGCAAAACCAATTTCCTTTTTTATCCAAACATTATCCTTAATAGGAAAATATGCTTGGATAGTTTCCAAGAATTCAGTCCAATGGACTATCTGTGTGGTACATTGACCATTTTCACTGTTTTACGATCAGAACAAATTCTTTTGACACAATCGATATTCTTCCAGTATTCAACTGGTTCTACTGCATACAAAGCAGAACTTATCAGTCCATTGTTCGATAAGGATATTCCTTTCATGCGGAAGGATGAAACAGGCATCCACCATACAAAATTGATTCCAATGCGTGCAGAGCTGAAAGGACATAGAACCATAATCCAACTTGAAGCATGGAGACACAATTGAGACCACATGTTTTATACAAAAGTACCTTGCTTTGATATATGTTGTACGCATCCGTACTCTTGTACGCCATTAACTCAATGTGTATGTGTGTTTAAGCAATGAAAACATAGAACGGCAGGACCTATAAAGTATTCGTTCGGGTTTGTCTCCTTCTGTGGAAGCAAGGAACACAGACAATGAGAATGGAGTTTTAGTGAAGAAAAACTCAACTACAGAAAAATTTCTAAACTTTCAACGATAATTTTATTTAAATTTCTCCTGGGATAGTCACAGTTTATTCGTATCGAAAGCTATTTTGTGGGTAGAAATAATGTGCCCGAAAACCTAAACTGGACTAAAGTTTTTGTCTATGAGAGGCCATTTATATCTTCCCAACTAGAAAGAAGGATTTTAAAGACCAATAAGTTAGCATAGGAGGATGGCTATTACGGAGTGACCTATAAATATGTCTAATAACGTCATTGAAAGTCACAAAAGCATTCAGAGTGGTAAAGATGAGGCATTGAAATGTTAAACGAAGAACAATAATTGCTTTAGCTAATTT
>QYTT01079228.1:0-10385 GCA_006980735.1 Dasypogon diadema | reverse complement strand
AAATTGCATACTCGCAGGCGTTTTCCTGGGTGATTTCACGCAAATTGCTCTGGCTCCGCAAATACGCGGTCTTTTTCGCCCAAATTTTGTACACGCGCTCAGCAGGCCATCTCCTTTCGAGCGAGCCCTCCCCCACTCCGATCCGATGAACTTTAGAATTTCGCCCAAAAATTCCTGGGCTATAGCCCATGAATTTTGCTCGAATTGGTCGGAAATTTTTTTGGCGTGATTTTGGCGTCAGTCGGGAGGGCGGCGTTCAGAGGCTAAGTTGTTCAAGTTAAGAGAATTGGAAATGTCTAAACCATTAACGAAAAGAGGTAGAGGAGGGTTTGGAGTTCTCTTGAGAGAAATCGGACAGTTTTGGGTTTTGGATGCATTGAACTCGACGCGATTCGTCCTGTCCCAGAGGAAGAGTTTACTAAATGATCCCATCATGCGTGCTCGATTGATATCAGTAGCATTTCCGCGGGAGTCAGCAATTGATTCAAATTAGTACGCGAAATCAATGGTGCTTGTCATTTGCAAAACTGTGGATTGGATTCTCGGTAAGAGCTAGGAGATCATTAAAAGCAGAAACACATCCAGGCAAGTCTCAAAGCGAGCTTCTCGAGGTTTGAAGATTTCCTTACGGAATGTAAAACAAAATAACGTTAAAATCAGTTGTTTTCATTCTTTTGGTTACATCAGATATTCGTAGACACGGGTGTATTTTTTGAAAAGTTTTTTTTTTAATGTAATTAAATATTTTATTTGATTTATACATTTTTTAATTTGTTCCCAATAAACCTGGCGGGAGCAGCATTGACAAACTAGTGACACTTCCTGGCCTCAAGGGAGAAAATTTCAAACATTGCAACAAAGCCTGCCTCACGGGGATCGCTTCCGAGGATCCTCAGCGCTTGGTTTTATGTTCCCGCATTGAAAAGCATCTGTATAAAAATTTGACAAGGCCTCGACGGGCTTTGAGAAGCCTCGAGGCCTGATTGTGTTTCTGCCTTAAAGGAAGCACGCAAATTAGTAGATACCTTAAGTACCGCAATTTCTTCACAACTTTGTCTGGACCGAATACTCTAGACTAGACCACTACGATTAGAAAAAGAGGAAAGTTGCATTTCCTACACATTATGTTATTTCTCTATAAGGGGGATAAAAAGACAGTGAAGAAGATTACGCTGTGGGTGAATCAACGCTTTGAAGATGGTGTGCAAAATTCAAAGGTTTGTGTGCTGAAGACCTTCAAGAGTAGACGACAATCTAATCCACGCGTAAATTAAGTCTAACCTAAGATTTATGACTGGAAAAACAGCTGAGGCTGCTTAATATTCTTAAAAGGAGTGTTTACGAAAATTTAGCCAAACTGGGGTACACTTCCACACAAATTATCGGAGAGAAAAACTGTTTGGGTCGCTATTTCATCTGCGATATGAACAAAAAAATCAAAAATGTGCTCAAATCTTGATTGGCAATAACAAAAACTCCATTCAAAGGGAACGTAATTCCAACAGATTCTTAATATTGTACTCTTTTAATAGCATCCATAGCTTATAGTATAATACAGAGCCCCTAGATGCACAAAGAGAGCCTTCTCTGAGGATTTCTTCTTTCTGAAAACTTCTGTGTGATTATACTTCCTAACCAAACAACCAAAATGTGTAAAGTAACATTCAAATACCTTTTTGAAAGCTTCCCTTCAAAACCCTCAATCCAATCACCTATAGTCCTCAATAGTGCTCTGTTGATTGGATAATGTAAAAGTGGCTGCCGTCTATCAGCAACTCAAACGCAAACATCAAATGGGTGGAATAATCTCACAAATCTGTACGTCTTCAGCTTTTAATCTCCCAGGAAAGTTTGAGTTTCAATTTCAATATGGAATTCGTTCAGAAATTGCAGCATTCAAGTGTTAAGCTGTGGCAAACGAACGCACTCAAAAATAGAATCTCAATTGGGTGCGATGAAAGGCCTCATATGCTGGCTGCACAGACAGCATAGCACCAATAAATGTTTGATTTATGTCAAATTGCATCATGGACAAATCGCTTTTATGGCACATTTCCACCTGGGTTTGAGGAATAAGAGAAATCGATTTCAGGAATAATGAAGCAGGCATGCCTCTTGTAATCAGTCATTCCGAAAGAGGGTGTAGTAGTATCGGATCAAAGCACCAGATACTGTCAATGGCAGACATGTGCATCATCCTCATCAAGTCCAACGTATCAATTCACCACCGTTCCGGAGCTTCTTATGCATGAGATAAGTATCGTCCTTCTTCGTGTCTTAATTTGCTGCAAATTTAGTATAGGATGAAGGCCCTCCCAGGGCCGTGAAGCGACAAGCAGACCGTAAATGCAGCAACTGGTTATCATCGATATGCCTTGTGACCTACTTGAATCCCACACAATGCAACATCGGGCGGTAACTCCCATATTCGTTGAGATTAACTGGGCAAAGTAGTGCTGTTGACATCTGATATGAGTGTCCCATATTTGTTGCAGTTGAAACTGCAACTGCAACTTCAACTGCAATCGCCATCAGGTTACCTATCACCGCTGGAAACTCCGATGGCATTTTACATTGTTGCGGTCGCATTGAAATCGCCCAACTGTCTCTGGGCTTCGTAAATATCTTTAGAGGTCTACTTTTGAACTTTCTTTAACTCCCGACGACGCTGACACGGATGCCGATCAACGCATACGACTCGAGAGTTCTTCAGAGATTAATTTAATTCTCCATAAAGAGATGTGATAACGAACGAACCGCAAGAACTGCCAACTACAACTACACAAGGAATTCTGTTAGCAAAATTGATTCCATGGGAAACGCGTAGAAAACACGACTTGGAAATTGAATTGCAAATGGACGGGGGTACAGTGAGATATCGGTTCACACGCGGCACAGTTAATGGAGCACCGCCAGGTAATCTTCCCACTAAGCTGCTCTAATGAAAGTTGGATGGTGTAAGACGTGCATACCTGATCGCTGCAATCCATCTATCCCTCAATCAGATTAAGACAGTTCAGTTATTCATAGCTTGCGGGCATACATCACGAAAACTGCCAAACAAGACAAGAGTGCTGTCTGAGAACGTGGAGCACGTTGGTTGCGATGATTACCAGTCCAAGGTAGTGCGTTTCTAGTGCAAACGACTTGTCCCAATATGTCCCAATTTTTAGGACAACCTTATCCACCACCACCAAGGCCACCACTATACCAATTCTGGCTAAATGACAGCGAACGGGTGCTTATGATGCGGATAATGATGGAATCACTCCCCCGAGAGCTCGAGTGATTAATTGATCGAGTAGGAGCTCTGAATGTCTGGTAAGACGCTCAGCAGTTTTGTAAACATTCGTAGATTTCACTTGCTTTCAAAGGTAGATAAATAAAACGGTGCTGGCGGGTCGGGACTAGTTCTGACAGCACGACCAACCGTCGACCGATGTAATTACGGTCGCATTGTTCACTTCAAACCAATTTGGCCACATGTTCGTGATACAAGTCCTCCAGTATTTTGGCAGAACTCTTTTATCGCCCATGGGGGCTCCAGGCGGATGTTGAACGCTCTAATGGCAGTCATTAGTCATGTGGCATCATCAATTTTGCTTGAATTATGTTTTCTGGATTCGCTTGATTTCGATCATTCGTCTTTCGCTTTAAAGAAAATGTTGCAACTCCCCCTGCCAAATTGGTTGCGTAATTTGCGATTTGTCTTGACGTTTTCAAGCTCTGATTGTCCCAATAATCAGCAAATGCCACACAGCCATTTCGTGAAAAAGTTTCCTTTCTTTCCGAACATACACACCCACTCACCTATGAGGGATTGAATAGAGACAAATCATCTGTGGTATCATACTGAGCAAAGCGAAGGAAGAACCAGATGTCCGGGAAAGTATTAAACCGATAAAGCGGGAGGGTGGAGGAAGAGCACAAAAGCCGCCATACCTCCAAAGAAAGTTTGAAATTTTTCAAACGAAATGCAAAATTATTTAGCGTGACATTTGTAGCGGAAAGGGCATATTAGAGCCGTGCAAAAATACGATATATAAGTCTTATGGGGAACGGGAACGTATGTAGGTGCCTTAGTTGGCCGGAGCTATAAGATTAGACGAATTCAAGTTTCCGGCTGACGTAGGTGCCATATCAGAACAGCACAGATGCTTTGAACACGGACACACAGCGCAATAGGAAAATGGGATATGCAGAGAAAATACATACTACAGGTCAAATGGTTAATCCCCGTGCCGCCTATATTTAATTATTCAAGCGGAATGCGCCCGATAAGACAAAATATAGAAAGTGCAAGATTGCAGCAGCAAAGGCAAAAGTGGTTTTTGACAGCCTTTGCACAGTGATGTTGCTCCGCTGATGGTGCTTAAAGAACTAGGACACCTTTGTACTTTTGTGTGTCAGGAGTTTGTTTTGCCTTTTGCTGAAATCTTCACAAGGAACTAGAAGTGGAATTTCGTGACACAAAGATATTTTAAGGTGCACAGTTCTTTTTAGAAAGGAAATTTCCACCTTTCACAAGTTTCAGTTTGAGAATATAATTTGTTCAGTTATTGTACTTCAGGAGTAGTTAGGGGATAAAAAAAATCAATAATTCCTACAAAAAAGGCACATATTAAATGAACTTAGTTCCCTTAAGCTGAACTAAATTCAAAACCAGATTAAAATTCGATTTTAGGGCAGAGAAAGTGAAACTAAAGTGAAAAATATCGAAGTAATGGGACCTCCAACTAATAATTAATAGGAATGTGTTGTTTGTCTTACTTCATGAACTAGAAAGTCTACCCTTAACTTACTCATTGCTAAGATATCTATATCTACATGCTGAGACCGTTCCGCTCAACATGCATACTATGTCCGACGAGAAACTGCCCTTAACTCGCTTATAGATCTCCATCTTACATTTTTGTTGGAAGCCGGACTTCTATTGCTGACTACTGTACACCAGGAAGGAAAGAATTTTGATCGTACGGAATAACAGGTCAGGGGAGGATGGGTAGTCTACACCGAATAAACTAAAATTTTCCATGTGAATTATATAGCAAAGGAAAATTTTGGTCGGGATGTGATCTCGAACTCGATTCCGGGCCGGGCCGGGCCATACTTTTCTTCCCTTATTTATTATTCATTCAATGTTATTTCGATCAAGATTTACACGAATTGATCCAACTGTAGGAAGAAGAGCTTATTCAGAAAAAGATACATAACTCTTTTGCGCAGTCAGAAATTTAACTCCATTACAATAGAGGAGGATATTAAGAAATTTCTTTAGAAATATTCATCAGAATCAATGAAGGAAACAACTCCAAACTTGATAAATACGTACCCATTAAAATGAGACCTGCTACACCAAATAAATTCCCCCATGGTTTTTGAAAAGAATATAAATGCTTACTTTTTACAATGTAACAAAGGCTCAAAACTGAAAGGTCAAGATTGTTACGCAAGACCTCTCGAAACGAGGTTATTTTAGATTCAAATTAAACCCTCATTTCCTATCAGGACGTAGGTAGATAGTCAATTTTGACAATAAATTCTCCAAGTCGCTGTCCTAATTGTATGATGTGCCCCAGGGATCCATTTTGGGTCCTTTATTGTTTATTTTGTTCATAAATGACTTACCGTCTGTGATTCGAGACGTTCGTGTGTATGCAGATCACGTCCCACTAAATCTAAGGCCGGCGAATTTTCTTGAGGACTGTGTCATGCGCATCAATTCTGACTTCGATAGAATTTACAATTGGACTAATTATAATCGTCTGTTGGGTGCATTGAAATAAATAGGAGAAAGGCCATTCAACAAAACATCAAGGAAATCCAAAAAGACGCAGTTTACATAGAAGGATTTTGTGGTTAATTCTATGAAAAGCCTATCTAAAATCCGTAAAAATACAATCAATTTGCTTGCTGTTCCGTCAGTGATTTATTAAGAAAATAGATTCAAAGAAGTCACCACAGAGAATAGAAATCGTCTGAAGATCATTATTAGAAGCATAATAAAGGTTATAAGAAGACTCCAACTCAG
This sequence comes from Dasypogon diadema, assembly GCA_006980735.1. Lineage (NCBI taxonomy): Eukaryota > Metazoa > Arthropoda > Insecta > Diptera > Asilidae > Dasypogon > Dasypogon diadema. Next base: position 4,354 of record QYTT01079228.1, on the reverse strand, counting down.
TGACGTATTGCAAACGTAGGGAAGGCTAAAACTCGTAGTCATCGTCGCGCCCATTGAAATGTAAACCCTCTTCCAGGCTTTATTTTTTAAGTTCTTAACGTGCTTTAAATAATAATTTAGCGAAAGTGAACCCTTATATGATCCCAAAGAGATAGAGGTACACAATGCATAAAACACACGGAATTTTTCATAAAATAAATTAACAGCAATGTCATTTCTCACGCTCGTCAAGCACCTTGAACCGATCACAAGTCGACAATCATTAGATGTAATGAAAAAAATCACATGAGATGTAATAACTCCCCTTTAAAATGAATTACTTGTTAATTGCAACAATTCCAAGAAATAATTACCACGATTAACTCCTAATTATATAAAGGAATTAGGAGTTAAATCTTCTAATACCTAAGTGAAAAAATTAGGTATTCTAATTCTTTAAATATTTTAGTAATTACATGGAGTTAAATACCTGTGGAATTAAAATTGGAATTACGAAAAGAAATTATTATAAATTACATATTCATCCGAATATAGCAAAACTCTTTTATATTTAACGATGTGCTGCTCAACAAAAAAGCTTCGTACTCTCATCGAATATTATTTTCTATATTTAAATGACAAATAATATTATCTTAAAGTATTTATCTCATTTTTTCCATTCATTTTAAAATTAAAATTTTAACTCGGAATGCTATTACCGTTTTCTCTTTTCATGGTTCTTTATTTAATTAAAATGAAAGAAATTGTTTATTATAATTCCTTTTATTATTAAATTATTTCTTTTAATTCCAATTCCAATTCCACAAGTTTTTAAATCAATTATTTGAAGAATTGCAACATTTAATTTATTCATTACATTTTGTAATTAGGAATTAAGTGGGAATTGAAAACGTTCAATTCATAAATAAAAATAATATTCATTCCAACAAAGAATTATTACACTCCATCTCTAGGAAAGAGCATGGTGGTGAGGAGACTCCGAAATGATAGGAGACTGGCAGTGTAATACAAATGTACAGCTGAGCTGTAGTGGAGAAGACTAAGTCCGAAAACATATCACGTCGAGTCGAGGAGCGATGTTAAAAGAGATTGATAGGCTATAATCGTCAAATCGTTTGTCCAAAGAAGAGCACCAGCTTCCATCACAGACCCAGATCTCAGTTAAGCGAATGATGTCAAAAGTCAGGTATGAAGTTAAATATAGCCAAAAAAGAAGCATAAAACTGTTGATATTAACATACAAATATAATACTCGAAAAATCCGAATACATTCACTTGTGTGAATTCTAATTTGATCTGGAATGGTACGTCATCTACGTTCTAATTCCCCATCAATTTAAAGCGAATGAAATCAATGAATTCTTTATTGCCATTTGCATCTAAAACATCTGAAATTTTTCCCAGCTACACCACTCCTTTCCTTGCTAACCTCAAGCAGTTGATACCGCTAAATGACAGAATTGTAACGTTAGTAAAATTATAATTCCCCATTACGATGGTTTTCCAATATCAATTCGACACGATGTGAACCAGTTACGCAAGCATCTCTTCTCACGAATGCCCCCAACAGCCTCCCAGACGTACCAGTGACCAGAAAGCATCGGATAAATCTCAATATTTTCTCAATTAACAGCAACTGAAGGCAATCAACATGAAATGATCACAGATTTTTTCCGCTTATTTAATTTATCTGGCATAAGAAAACGTTTGTATCTGCGACCTCGTCCACACCTAGAGGTAGAGGTATAGAGGTCCGGTTGCACCGCTCTACACGAATTCCTGGCTGTGACTTTCTGATAGAATTAACCCGTCAGCACTCGATGCATCCTCTTTGGCTCTACAGATAGATTTTCAAGACTGCACGGCACGTCTAGCTACTACTGTTGACGTCGCTTCAATTCACATATCTACTGGAAGCCGTATATTAATTCAAAACGAGCAATTGACTAAGTCCGAGCTTAGAGACCGATAAGATTTGAACGGTCGAAGAAAACAGATACACGCGACTGCAATAATTAACCGACTAATTAACAGAGGCTCTTTAAAAATGCCTTACGACAAGTATCGAAGGAAAAGACTGGCCCACGCCCGGTCATCCAATGTAGTCGAGAGCTGCTGGCTTGTAAAGCGACATGTCATGTAAAACGTCAGCCTTGTTACGGTGATATGCATCCGTTTGTCCACGTTTGTCCAGCACTTCAAAGGCCGAGATGGCGCAGCTCTTTTCCCAGCCTTTGTGGGCATTGCCTGGCCTGGCCCACTTTCTTCAACGTTCGTTCAGTAGAAGTTCCCAACAACTCGCAAGCAATTATGACATGCAAGCAAAAGTGAGGAGCCCCCAAGAGTTTACCATCAGATAAATCGAGATAAGGTAATTACTTGCCTCCTCCTTTCCATAAATTATCTGAGATCAAGTCGTCCTCTATGGGCTCCAGTGGTTCAGATGATGTTGAACGCGTGCTATGCAATATCCGGATACTGGTTCGTTTCAGATCGATTGCATCTTTAGTAGTAGGGCTTGCGTTATGAGAACTGTTGTATGCTGTATGCTGTATGCTATTCATTTGGCCCACATTTCTTGGTGATTGGATTTTTTTGCTGATGCCTTTACCACGTTATACGGGCCCTTTAACGAAGTACTGTGGGTGGGTGTGCACGAGGAAATTGGCGCCAATTTACAAATTTTTCTAATATTACGCTGTGGATTTCGTGAAATTTCTTATCGGAAATTTTAGCGTAGGCCAAGATTTATCGAGATTTGTCAATCGGACTGGATCGGCTTCTTAAGACGTGATTAATTCATCCATGGGATGACGGAGGCGGACTGACAAACACTTCCCCATTTTGAAATTACACTTTTAGTGTCATCAGATATGGATAAATGGGGTTTTAGTAATGACCTGAAATTTATCGAACTGCGGGTCTTGTTTGATTGATTGTAGGCTTAATTTCGTGATCATGGTTGTTGAGGCAGCACACATTAGGTGTTCTTATCCAAAGATTCAGAAACTACGTCTTATCTAATGAACTTCTGGCATTTTTTGGATGAAAGATGTAAAGAGTGAGCATAGTATTTCTGAAATTTAGGATTATACACCAAGTAATCCCACGTGTAGGCACTTTTAACCAGTAAAGTAACGATCTGGTTCAACTTGAATGCACTAGTTCACTTCAAATGACCTAGTTCGAATAAAACGAAATCAATGAATAGAAGTTTTTAGGCTGAGTTTATGTCGTGCTATTTATTTATCTATTTTGGCGGTGCTAAAAGTTTCTGAGCTCTTATTTTGGTGTTTGTATATTTAAAACGTGGGAATGAAAATTATAAAACTGATAGCTCAAAAAAAAGCTCCGCAGTACTGCTGTTTTAGGCTATTCTAAAATACGCCCATATAAATTCACTGTACAATTATATTACGTGGGTATTTATAAAACGATCCTCCTGTCGCCATCCTTGACTGCGGCTGCAATTGGTCGCGTATCTTTTGTTGAGGAACTCAATATTTCGAGGAACCTACATGAGTAGCTACACTTGTGAAGGGTGCATCTGACTACTGATTGTCCGCGTCTCCGCTTTCTCCTGCAAAATGTACTGAGGCTCTTAGCGAATTAAGAGATCTGAGGCGACTCCAACTCCAACAGATATAGATAAATATTTGATAGAATCAACCACAGAACTCTTCTTCATAAGCTCTCTATCCTTGGCTTCCCTATGCTCTGCTCTTGATTAATTGGTTGCGTTCTTATTTGTCTGATCGCGTACAGTATGTCGCTTTTCGGGGAGCTGTCTCCCGTGCGATTCATAACACCATCTGGAGTCCCACAGGGCAGCCATCTTGAGCCACTCTTGTTCATCATTTACATCAATGATGTATCTTTAATTTTGTCCCATTCGAGGACTTTATGTTATGCTGACGATGCGAACATTTTTAATACCATTTCTGATGATTATGATAACTCTCTCCTCAACTCGGACCTGACAGCCTTTTATAGATGATTCATTGTCAACTACTTTTCTCTAAATATTAACAAATGGATCACCAATGTCCTTCACTCGTGTTAGGAATCCTTTATATTTTAATTTTACTCTTGATGGTTGTTCTTTGTCTAGAGTTGACAAAACGAAGGAGCTGGGCATGTAGTTTAACGTCCACTTTTCTTTTAACGGCCATATGGATTCTATCGTTCTTAGGTCTAATTCAATGCTTGGTTTTGTCAAGCTCTGGGCTAAGGAGTTTGATGATCCGTATATTACAAATCTCCTTTAAAATTCCTTTGTTAGACCTATCTTGGATTTTTGTTTTTGTTTATATTAATCTGAACTTCTGTTTGATTTTCTGTGAACTAGTCAGCT
>QYTT01079227.1:9570-22674 GCA_006980735.1 Dasypogon diadema | reverse complement strand
TTTCCATGAGGCTTTCATTTCAGTTTTTCTCCCAATTTCTGAACAACTCAATTACGCTTCAACAGACGCTGTGAAATTTGCCTACGTAGGTGATTTTGAGATACAATTATTGTGCTCTAAACGCGTATAGGTCTGTTCACGTCCATGTAATATCTGTTAACTAAATTTTATGGTCATATACAGGCTTTGGGTACGTTTTAATTTTATATCAGAAATTACAATACGTATGTATAAAAATCGTAATTTTTTTCCGTTATAAAAAAAAATAATTTATATACCTGCTTTTTTGAATTATAATTGGACCTTGGGTCACATGAGCCTTAAATACACGTCCGTTAAGGTTAAAAATTGGTTTCGTGGAATTGGGCTCAGTAAATAAATTGCACCGTGTATACAATAAACTAATTTTTTATTGCTGCAACAGTATAAAGATTTTTAATAAAATTATAACATTGGAAGCACCAGTCTCATCCTCTTTTAATGTTCTACATAGCAGTTTAGGTTTCAGCAGCCACCTAATCCAGGTAAAGGTCCTGTTTTCTGAAGAATTCATGCCAATATCTGCAAAGATTATTTCTTTTTTAAAATTACGTTGCATTGTAAGACACTGGTGTTAACTCTTAAATTTGGATATCCTCATACAAACTGTTTAGAAGTACGGTCCTTGGCAAAATTTAGGAACTTTAATCCTTGAATTCTTCTTGTAGCCTGCAATAGTTATGGACTTTTCTCTCTTTAAGTCTTCTGTGATTAATATCACAGCTACAGTAAGGGAAAGAGGAGCTAACACAAATCCTTACAAAGCATTTTAAAGATTATTATGTTTTCGCTAACCGTGGCGAGATGTAACATAATAGCGCGCAACCCATACCACCCAATAAGCCCATCCTCCTTCATATTTCAAACTATGGAGAAGGTAATATTGAGTTGGAGGAAAAGTTTTGTGGATTTTTAAAGCAAAGCTCGAAGAGCAAATCAGCATTTAAAACAATTTATTTAATCAATAATGTTTTGGCCGTCTAAATCTATAATTTTTTGCCTACGCTCAGGTAAGGCAATGATGCCACTTTCATAAAACTCCTGGGACTTGTGGGCGATAAAATCGGGAAGGTGATTTTGGAGGGCTTCAATCGAACCATTGACAGTCAAGATTGTTTTTCAGCGAGCGAAACAAATGGTAGTCCGAGGGTGCGATATCCGGAGAGTATGGTGGGTGTTGCATTACTTCCCAACCAAACCTCTGCACTGAGAGAAATTTTAGCTAGATTTCACATAATTTATATATAGGCCCCGCTATAGGATATATGACATTTGCGGACAGTGGCGATTATAGCTGAATTTCCTTTAATTATATATCAAAGCGAATATAGCTATAATCTCAATATAGATGACACGTATAAACATGTGAATATTACTTCTCATGATATTCAAAATTGCAAAATTTACAATTTCCTATCGCCGGCATTACACAAGCAAGTTTAAATTTTGCCATAAAGTATAGCAGACGACAGTTTTTTATAGGACACAGTGCTACATATTTTTGCATTTCTTCCTTCTAGTTTTTAACCAATTGCAATTTAATATGTCAGTACGTGCTATCCAGATGTGAATTTAGACCATATGTCTATATCTCTGTTTAATATCCATATAGTAACACATTTCACATCTTTGGAAATATACATACCGTTCTAAGAAAGTCATTAGAACATGTGATATATTTATTATCACTGTAATTCTATATCAATAATATATATAAAAAAACTTCTTTGTTGTACCACACACTTTTCTTCCAAGTTCACAATAACTTTTAAAATGGCGTTAAGAAATTTCGTAACTGTTTTACTCGGTAATTTTTCCATATAAAAAAATAACTTTGCATCGCACATATGCTACCGGATAGAGACAACAACCAACTGCGACTGTCCACTCTACTAAGCCATCGATCAGTTTACAAGTATAACGAAATATAGCCACATATACTACACATATTGTAGCAACGGCTATACCAAATATTTCCTGAAAATATACATACATGGCTTATTATATTTCATACGAATTTATAACTCCAGTAGCTATGTAGCACATGAAGACGTAAAAAATACATGGCATTAAGTGCAATATGGTTATTTTATCATAGTTATTGCACATCTGGCTACAGATTTAGCGATGTTTGCTATTTTTCTTGTGAACACTTGTCATAAATATGCTGCCATAATACTATAACAAATACGGTAATGGAAATTTCTCTCAGTGTGCAATTTTTTCTTAGTGACCAAAGTGATGTGTGGTCAGGCGTTGTCGTGGTAAAAGACCACCTTCTTCCTTTTCCACAATGCTGGATGCTTATTCCGCACTGAATCGCTTGTCGTTCCATGATTATTCAGTGGGAACATTTTTGGGCTTTTAGAACTTTTTTTTTCCAAGGTTTTGCGTTTCCAGGACTTTTTTCAGGATCTCGCTATGACTTTCTATTCTATTCTTAGCGAGCTATAATAATATGCACTGAAAAGTATCGTTTACCACTAAAAATACCGGTCCAACTAACTAACTCGACTTATTATCCCCCTAAAACTGATGATATTTTACCTGCAAAAGTTTTTCTAAAATGCGTTGGCTTTGCAATAGTAAATAAGTTAATTTATATTATACAGCCTGTAGAGTAAAAATTCGTATATATATTTCTTTATTGCAGAAAATTCTGACGACTTACGAAAAAACTAAGGCGTTTTTCGTGGTCAGCGACCCTAAATTACTTAAGATAAAATGGTCTGACCCGTGAAAAAAATTTAGTGTTGTACAGTGTTATCATTACCTACCGTTTGTTTAAAATCTACAAAAATTCTCTGAAACTCCAGCTATTGCCATCTCTTCAGCTACTTTGGCAGACCAAAATCCAGGCAAAGATCACCATCTTTTTATTTACAGAGTTCGTCTAGAGAATTAACACAATCCGATGTGAGTCTTAAAACGCGTTCCTGGGAACAGGTTGCCAATATTGGCGCTTTGTTGTCAAATGAATTGAACATATCCATAATATATATATATATATATACGTATATATATATATATACGTAGGTGCGTAATCAGTGGTTTACTGATAACGCGGTGTGTTATAATTCATAAAATTCATATTTATGTTCAAATTTTTGAATAGCTTCTCGTGCCAATATAATAATCACTGTTGTAACGATCTAGTGATTCAGAACGCAGTTAGGTCCAGTTATCAAAAAGCCCTAATGTGTAGGCTAAACTTGCAATTATTTATTAGCACAATGGACCCCACTCTAATTTTTGTTTCGAACAACTCGTAATCGAAAATCGACTGAAACTGCATTGAAAAACAAGAGAAAAGTATAGTTTTTCATCGAGTGCTTATATAAGATTGATTGCTTTGTGAAATTTTGCTATTACTATACTTCTCGTCGGGTTCTGTTTCAATTTTCGTGTATTCGTATTCGTAAGTTGGTGTAATCATTCTAGGACACTAAAATCGAATACTTACACACTCTTCTGAAGCACCTTACGCAACTCTTCAAAGAACACGAATGCCTGGTAAGGTGACACAGCACCAAAAAGATAGAAGGCGTTAACAAAGCAAAGAAACACCAAAGGATACAATGGAGCCAATTAAATAGCTGCACTAGACTCGTTGGCCTCATGTAACTATTAGTCACATAGCTTGGGTAGGTGCCCTAATTTCTATAAAGTAGACATTGGTGATAAAATACTATAGAGCCGAATGGATCAACTGTTGGAATATAACGAAATTCTTAGACTGAGGTAGTCCAAACTATTTACAATGACAAACCAAAATCGCAACGGCAAGTCCCTTGCAATCGACAAAGATGAAGATCATTTCTGAACTCCTTACTGTCGGCTAGAACACCATTTAAACAAAATTATGCTTAAACCATTCATTCGTATGAGGGTGAAGTGATCTGCGTATCCTATCCTTTTCTTTTTTATAATGATTACAAAATTTCAAAACAGCTAATATTGCATTGTGTTACACTATAACTCCATGAAAAGAAGCAAAGAAAGATTAAAGATAAAGATTAAAGGTAAAGATTAAAGGTAAAGATTAAATGACTATAAAAAGAGCTCTTCATGAATTCCTTTATAATTGTGAATACTTTTAATTTTGCATCATACTACTTCATATATAACTACGAAATTCTGAGAATGTTACGCAGTCAAATACAAAGTAGCTGCACTATACATGACCTGTATTTTTCTGAACATCTTTGTTGCTCACGCCAAAATAACTAGTACAGTAAATAAATACAGAAAGTATGCTTGCATTTCACTTTGCTAATCTATGTAATATTATAGACGTTTGTGCTTTCAAGATTGCTATCAGTTCTCAATAACGTTTGTTATTGTTTACAATCAAAGTATCTGACCGTAATAAAACTATTGATCGACCTAGTTAATTTTGAAACACTCAAAATAAAGCAGATATTTCTAATTTATGAGAATATTAAGTGCTATCAAATATATAAAGTATTGTGCTGAGGATGTTATAATTAATAACTAAATGGTCACTTCAAATTTCTACAGATGCATGAGAGTAATCCTAGGCACATGTTCGTAATTTCAAAAAGTCACTCACCACTAAGAGTTGCCGTTGTATTCAGTGTAATTGTTACATCCATTATAATTCTATTTCCAAACAATCAAATTTATGAAATTACGGAAGCGTTCACTAAGGTAAGTAATTCAGTCGAGTCAATCACTTTTAAGATAGTGATCAATTTCACTACTGAAGATCACAACGTAAGAAAGGAAATAAAAGAATCATCGATGCTTATCAAAGAGAACACTCAATACTGCGCGGTACTTAGCGGGCAAATGAAAAGCAGCGCTAGTATTATCGGCTAGATCAGTATGATTTCGCGATCGTTATCAAACTTTGACAACTTTCTGTACTAGCTTATCATTTTCCTCTTTCCCGGTGGATGCTTCTTGGACGCTGGCATTCAGCTTAAGTGCAACCGATCTTTCAAGTATCAATCAACAATCGCGCAATATCGTTCAGGTGCGCGTGCAAAAATTTTCCGGCAAGATCACCACTGCGCAACGTCTTTTCACATTGTGTGAATTAAAACTGGTTAATCGAATCAAAAGCACCGATCCCAGCAATTAATTTGCTTGTGTAAGTACTGCTCCATGATAAGAATGAGGGGGACACCTTCGCGGTGCGGGTGCGATGACTGAAAGTGACGGCAAATAAATGACTATGAAGTATTTCCACAGAATCGTACCTTACTTATGTTAATTAACCGCGAAAGTCATAATTTATGTTGAAAGATGAGAATCGATTGAGGTGTAACTCGAACCATGTCTCGAAGAAGCATGATAATGAAGTTCTCGCTCAAGGGTGGAGGTCATTAAAGCTCTGCAGTGCACTTGTAATTTTCGAAATCAAATTCACCACCACCACCACCTCTTCAGTTCGGTGCCTGTCGACAAGATTAGGATAAGTAGCGACCTACGTCAACATTTATCAAGTCTCCTTGTTGGGGTGGATTTAATTAGTCAAGCAGCTTCAGATGAGATTTTCTCCATTGTGATTGTGAGAGATGAAAAACTCTCGGAGCAATCTATCAAAATTAGACATGTCGGAAAATGGGCCAGTGGTTTTCTGCCTACTGTGACGGAATATAATAACCGACGAGTAATAGCCACGGTCACATGTGTTCGCCATGACTTCAAATATAAACTAATGTCTGCATACGTCCTGATACCAAGAATGAAAGGACATTCATGCCAGCTATAAATTTCCATTCCATCTGCATCGCACCCTTTTCAGCCAGCCTTCATTGGAACATATCTCAATTTTACTGCAGCTTTGATAAGTGGATTTTCGCTTGGACATTCTAAGGTGATGCCATGCAAGGAAATCCTAAGTATGATATATTTTGGCGTATATGCTCGTTTTACTGACCATTAAATTTATAATAACTCTCAAGTTTTCTCAGTCATTTGACAGATCCCTAGTGCCAGGAATGAATGACGAGTATAAAGAAAAGCTCTCAATGCTAATGAAAGAATTTCATATTTTCTATGCTAACAAGATGGGATTAAGAAATATTATATACATGCATCCTCATTTTTTCTTTTCTATAATTAAATCATAGCTAACAGGATTACCTGAAAATACAATGCAATGTAGAATTTTGACAAAACAAAGATGAGTTTAAAGGACCAGTACTGAAAAGTCAACTTAATTTTGTTGAATGTATATTAGATCAAAAATTTTCTGATAGAACAAAAAATATTTATAATCACCATAAAAACCTGATAGTGGGACAAGTTCTCAAAGGTTTTTGGAATAATTCTAAATAACCACAGAATATAATAAAACCATTGCAAACATTTTTCCTTTTACATTTTAGAATCGGGCACGATTGGTTTCTGTGAATAGCGAGCTGGGGAAGAACTCGATTTTGTTCAGACCTCTGAAGTATATTAGGAAAAGTACCAGTACCTAGGCTTAAAAAATGTCAAATATCAGTATAAAGTACCGAGACTGATATTTGTATCATAATCATAAACATTATATTCAAAATAGTAGAAAAAATAAATTCAGTCCTGATTTATTGTTATTCATTTCCAGAAATATATTTCGATTGAATTACATTTCCATCGTCATCAATTTTCTTAAACGTTATATATATATTAATTATACAAAGAAAGCTCCCGGTTCCGTATTTCATCCACTTTTTTTATATAGAGTTTCATCGAGCTTTTCATGAAATTTTACAATGGCAACACTGATCCGCATCAGTTCGGGGTTGTGTTCATTACTTTGGGGTTGCGTTCCTGGGTAACTTTGGTGTTGAATTCGGTGTTTGCCACCGATAAGTATCACAGCGGTCTCCTAGTAATTATAAATTTCGATGAAATTTGTTCCACGTCCTCATCACATCTCTCTTCAAATCTCTCTGGTAAATCTATTCTTCATATTGGGTGAAGCTTCTTCCGATTCTGTAATATGAAAAGAAATCCCTGCGTAGATGGGAGGTGTTACATTTGACGGTGAAGACATTTGTTCTATACCTTCTGAAGCGTATGTAGAAAGATCTCAGCCATGTTTCTGTGAATTTCTGCCACGTGCTACAAGATCATCACATAAAACATTAATTACCAGATTGATGTTATACTACCTTATGTAAAAAGTATATAGTGTTCGACACATACTTACATCCTACGGCGCTGCAGTGAAAAGATTAATGAAAGTTAAGGCGCAACATTAAACGATTTATTTTGGCTACTCCACTTGCAAATGAACACATTTTGCCTCTCTGACTTCCTTAACCTATTTTCGAAACTAACATGTTCGCGAACACACAGATGAAAATTATTAATCGATTTAAACTTTTCATTACAGTCCTCCCAAAAGCAAATAGTCCTATCTGGAATCATTTGTACAACGAGGAATGTTCACTTTTTCTGACAAATCTTCTCCTATTGTTTTTAAGATCATATGGTAGGAAGGATATATGTGTGGTAAGTTCATCGTCACAATTTGTACAGCTTTACTGAATAGTTTTACTCACTTCTAATAAAGTATATGCAGTACACATGAAGTATATGCATACAAACATGATGCGAACTCCTTGAATTGTTCAAATTGTTGCAAACATTCTTTCCATTTACAGATGCAGATGTAGCACGTTTTTAAACTTTGTCGCAATGTTTTCGTTCTGATAGAGAATCCTAAGCAAGAATATTAACAATTTACAAAAATTACCCGAAACTCTTTCGCATTTTATTCTGAGTCCATTGCATATAACGCTTTTTTTCTCAGTTTGAATTATCAAACTTTTTCCCTTGTATATTAAGTAAATATACAAAATTTTCACCTTATACGAAACTACTCGGCTATAATTTATTTAAAATTATTTCCTCACCTGGCATGTAATGTTAAACGTCAATTGCTGTGACTTTTCAGCTTGTTAATTACCAACTTTACTCTTTTTAAGTTGGTTGCTTTGATTTGAATTTCAGCTGGCTTCGCTAGTTACGAATTTGAAAGAGAGAGGTACCTATATTAACACTGGAAAATTTTCTGATCAGGAATTTCTTCGTAAGGCTCAGTCCATATTTTTTATGTCAGTGGTAGATTTAAAGTGTTCCGCCTACTATGATTGAAATTTAAGCAAAATTGTCATCATTACGTACTTTGCTATCAATTATATATTCCGGGAAAAGACACAATCGCAGGGTTTCTGTAACAGATTATTATTTAGTAATCACGGACGTGGTTGCCAGCCAGTAATTTTTCCCGTGACTGCTTACTAACAAGATCTTCTCTCTAAATTCCAAAGTGTTTATGTACGTCTAACTTATTACTTTCGTGGTTTCTAATAAATAGTTGCACATGGATCTCTTCAGAGCTTTTTCTTAATTAGTAGTATTCCCTTTGAAAAAAACCTCTTGTATTGGGCTTTGCTATTGGACTCATTCTCATATTAACACAAATAGCATTAGTAGAAAGAATGCCTATTGAAAAAAATCTACATAAAAGCGATTACATGTGGTATATCAAGGATCCATTCACTGTTCACATTTATTTAGCGTCTATTTCAATGATCTTCCGATGGGGAATTATGGAGTTACCTGCTCCACTAAGACGTTGACGGCGTTAGTTCTGTTTAAAATCTACGAGACAGTAGTGTACTGCATTTATTTCTAGCAACGAGAATTGATTTAATTGTTGAATTAAGAAGACTAGTGCTCTCCGTTCCGATCACAATCGAAAATAATTGTATAGCGCTTTGGTTAGTTAAAATTTTTACCCTATGATAGAATTTAGTCTATAAACATGCGCAAAAAACCGATAAAATTTCTATTATTCTCTATTTCATGCATAGTTGAGAAATTTATCGCAAGCTTGACACACATTTCGGATCTCCGCTCAAAATGTGACACAACTCAAAATCCTTTAATTTTCTGGATGAACAGAAATTGATTGTGGCATTTTGCAAAGAATATAAATCCTATTATACCTCGAAAACTAGGAAATATTTCGTATACAGGTTTTTCAAATTAAACTCACCCTTTTGCAAATTAAATTCACCCTTTTGCAAACTAAATTCACCTCTTGGCAAATCAAGTACTTCTACATAATATTACATTAAAAAAAAATCAAATAATGTTAATTGGTAAGAAATCAAAAACTTTATTATAATTCATATAATTATATAATTATGGAGATGAAGGTATGTACGAAAACAGTGTGCAGATCACGATTTAAAGGATCACCTAACATATTTCTTGTACTAAACTTGATTTTGGAAAAGATTTTTTCGATGGCGTAGTAGACTATGCCTTGTCTGACTTGTGGATACTTCCATTGTCCAAAATCATCCATACTTCGTCCATATTATCATCTAACAATTTCTGAAGTAACCCCTTAAAAAAGTCACAGAAAATATTTGGGTTGACAGTAGACTACTGAATTACTGCATGCCATACTACTTAATTGATTTGTAAAAGGGTGAATTTCATTTGCAAAACAATGAATTTAATTTGCAAAGGGGAGGCGGGAATTTCATTTGCAAAATAATGAATTTAATTTGCAACGGGGGAGGCGGGTTTAATTTGCAAAAGCATTAATTTGATTTGCAAAAAGATGAATTTAATTTGAAAACCCTGTAACATGCAACAGAAAATAATATTTAATGAACGGTCAAGCGTTTAGCTATGATAAAAAGGAGCGTGCTTGCAGTTGTATGGTAAAACGTCACTAGAGTCATCATCCGGCAGAGAGTGCTTGAATTACTTTTATGACGTTTTTTGTGATTATATTGTGATACTTAAATAAAAAATTTTACTTTGTCCCTAAATTAGTCTCTCTCTACATTATTTTTGTATTGATACTTTACTTTCTTTATCAAAATGGATTTATAAGTATAATTAAATACAAAGATATAGAAATAGTTTATTTGTTTGTTAAATTAATTCACCACCAATGGAACCGAAGCACTGTAGCTTTTTATACACTCTCACCTTGTTTTCTTTATATCTTTTTTACAAAAGCATTCTTTGCTTATCACATCAAAAACTATGATCATATATTGACATAATCTTAAAACCCAATTACGCATCAGTAGTGCTATCTAAACTATGTTTAATATACGTTCTTTTGATGTCGTAATGTATGAAAAATGCGCAACCACTTATAGGAGATGCACAATAAGAAAAGAAGTATAAGCACAAATAAAAAACTCATTTGCTTTTATTTTCCTTTTTCTTTTTTGTATAAAAGGATAACCTCAATTTTTACAACATATAAGTACAGATAACTAAAACAAACCTTACGAACACGTTTTTAATAAGAGAAAAAATCAGAAATTTTGCAATACTGAGTTGGGGAAGAAAAATAATATCCATCGTGAGCCCGAAGTATACAATTTTCTTATTACACGACCACTTACTACCATTAACATATTAAAATTAAACTCATTACTTCAATTATTGCAGCCTCTTCTTACTGATTTAATTGAAAGCGTATTACAATGATGATGGCATGTAAATAAATAAACCATAATAAACGCAGAGTAGTTTCACTAATGTTTTCTTAATGAATCCTCTTAGAGTTGCTGGAAATTATTAAGACTTGAACGCCTAATTAATTACAATTCATCTTAACTTTTTGAAAGAATGGAAATAGTATTATGTCTTCGTATTTTAGGACTTACATTGTTGAGGATGTTTAGAAAAACACTCAGAACGATAGACGAAAGGTCGATTCACAACCTTTAGTACTACTGAGCATTTTACACGCGAGGTGGTCCCAGATCGTCAGATCAGATCGGATCGCTCCTTTAAAAGGACAGAAAAGATTGTAGAATATTGGTTCAGTATTTTGATGTCTAACAATCAATTCAATGCACATCTTGCATAAATTAGTGTGATGGTGAGTCCGCTTTGCCTTAGCCGATAACGATACATTTTTTGTGCTAGTATCTGGCCTTTGCTGCATGCAGGAAAGCTCTTCTTTTGCCAAAACAACCGAAGAGTAATCTATCTGAAAATATCCCTGCACTTCAATAAGAGTGGAAGATTTTAGGATTAGGATCTGTAATTGATAATACAGAGATGTATATATTAGGCCGGCATTTGTTCAGATCACAACCTTTTTAACCGTCTTACTTAAAGAAAAAAATAAAAATATAGGTACTAGTAGTAGAATTTCCCAATATCCACTTATTGATCGCTTTTGCTTATTATGTATTTCATACTAATTACCTATTGTCCTTATTATTTCTGTGTTTTGTCAATAAAATTCTCAATTCAATTTAACAAGTTACTCACGAATTTCTGTATCATATTTTTAAATAGTTATTTATATTTTATATTTAATTTTTCTTTAATTTATGTCCAAATCCATTCAAAGAGATAATAATCAACAAAGTCTTTGAATCATTGAACCCTTGAGTTATTTTAATTCAGAACATGATTAGGAGCACTTAACCTTTAATCAATCTAAAGTTCACATTCATCTACCTAAGATAGATCTCAATTACATAACTCATATAAAAAGTGCAATAACTCATGCCATTATATATATGTATCCATGCAGCAACTGTTTAAACATCTAAGCGAAACCAATGAACTTTATCGAAAATATTAATAAGAAATAAACGCTAATGAGGCTGTTGAATATCATACAAATTTTTTTATCGTGAGATAAGACCGCGGAAAATTTATTGCCGGAATTACATATTTATCTGCGAAGATAAAAATATCACTCCAGGTGCCTACTGGAAAATTTGTGGAAAAAAAAGCAAAAACCACGCATCAGTAACTACCATTTAGTGCAATCTGGCACGTGATATTCTCAAGGCTGTGATATAAGGTTTTCGTCACAGCAAGACTTCTGTTCAGATGGTTTCTCTTGACTGATCTAGCGCGATAACTAACGAAAGATATTTTGTAGTTTTAATATAAACTATCATAAATGGAGATAAACTGTAAACAATACCTGCGCTAGAGTTTTGCTTTATAACACAGATCCACAGTTATATTATCCAATCATTTGAAAAACTATTTCCACTGTATGTATTGTCGAATTCGAAATATCGCTGATATTTAAAATAATTATTTAAAAAATTAACCAGCTAAGATGCTCTCTTCTGTATCTTGATGCACAGTTCTGCTGATTCTGAGAGATTACAAAACAGTAAGATTATTTTTAAATGTTCGGAAATCTCAACATTACCGTGAGCAGTAAATCTCTATTTTCGGTAAATGTCGATAACGCTGAGGGATTTTTAAATATAAGTTTGTTGATGCGGGTAATAATGATTTCAGCAGAGATAATTGGAGATATATCAGCTGTACACGGATAGTTGTTAATGTGCGTAAGGTTTTTAATATCCGATTTAAAATCGGAAATGCTTTTTTAAAGTATGTTTGCTCATACGTGTGCCATGTACGGTTTGCAGACTGCAAGGTTAGCTAGACTTTATTTTGACACATGAATCCTGACATCACTCTGGATAAATTGAGCTCGACTCTTTGTTAGAAGAAGAAGAAGAACATATATTGTTTTGGTAGAACTTAATGAAAAACAGAGCCTGCGATACTTTTCAAACAGATTTACACCTTTTCCAGAGTATAGAATCATTCAAGTATCAGAAAATGCCCGAAGAGAGAGACGCAGGTAATTCAGGCTTTCGAAGAGTTTATAGGTAATATTTCTAATTTTTGTCCTATATGTATTTTGCTTTTCTTTTCGATAGTATTTGAGAGACGTGTAAATAATTGATAATATAAATCGTTTCTTCCTTCCATCCAGGCACTAGGACTTTGTTCGCCAACATACCTGTGAGACGACCATTTTGCGTGTTACATGTGGTTTTCTATCTACTTTAGATTACAATAGGTTAAACTGTTTGGTTTGCCTGGACGCCACTCCATTCTGCTGTGTGAGTTATCTATTCAATACAGTTTAGAGAGTTCTGCTCTGAAACTTATACAAAGTTTCTTATCTGGCCGATCTCAGCCGGTTAAGGTCCATTGTATCTAACTTATTTTCTGGTGAGCCTCAGGGCTACATTCTGGGGCCTCTTTTGTTTTTATGTTTATTAA
>QYTT01079226.1:33265-45159 GCA_006980735.1 Dasypogon diadema | reverse complement strand
ATATATATATATATATATATATATATATGTTTAAAGTATGGGTTTCGGTTATATTAACTATATCCACATTCCACTCAATTATTCTACTTCACAACAATTAATACTACATCTACAGCCTAATCGTATTTATGAGAATGTAGAATCTATTGAATATGGTCTGCTATGCAGTGTTACATGGTGCGCTGAACTAACTACCCATTTCGAATGGGAGCAGGTGCGTTCTATTTACGCTCGTGCGCTGCGTGCATGTTTGAGGTATGCATTCAATACGTTAAAGCTTTGGAAAATCTCGTATTGGATTCTCTCTCCAGATCCCATATTAAGGCAGTAACTCTTTGGGTCTAGCCCTAGCTTAGTCTAGTAGGACTGCATTCATACCACCCTGGCATAAAACGCTACTTTTTTGTCAAAGGGAGTGAGTGATATAGCGGCATTGGGTTTGAGAAAGCATCCAATGATTAGTGCAAAAATATTCAATGAGGAAAATTATGTCAGTTGTAAAAGCTTTATGTAAAATGTTAGATTTACGTACTGAGACCCAGCTTTTATACCCAATGGTATTTAATTATGAAAGTCTTATTAGCAATAGCACATTACATTTTGTGATGGAGAATGAAGTGATATGAATAACAAGAAAAACTGAAATCAATAGGAAAAATGTTAAAACAGTTAGGGTGCTTATATGATTGCGTTTCTGTCGACCTTCCTCCACTCCGATGTAATGGTATATCGTAAATAATTCACGTGATTTGCGGAGAAGGCCATTGCCAGTCTTTCAGTTGTCCAAGTCGATTGGAGCCTTCACTTTTCTTTTTCTACCCATATATTTTCTTTTCTACGTGACCTCAGGGGACTGTTATCAGCTAAGCTATTCCTTCGTACAATATTCCTCCACATGTTCCAGTAAAAGAGCTCATTTAGATGCGAACAAATTTGACACGCAAAGGTCAGATTTGCGTGGCATACCCAGATATGTGATTAAATTTAAAACATGATGTACTCTATGAGAATGGGATACAAGTTCCTACTTGTGCCAGTGCGCGGTTATGACAATAACTTTACAACATTTTACACACGCCTCAATTCTTTACATCAATAGTTACACTGAAGCAGGGATTGTAATTAGGTTGTAATTATCAATTAGCTGATAACAAGTTTTGTTAGAACTCTCTCATTGCTTTTGCCCTTTCCAAAAGTAGACTTAATTAGGAATTTTTGCGTACGTGATTGGGTTGATATATGTTTGTCTCTGATGACAGAAAATCAAAGTAGCACAAGGCTTTCTCTCTTCCTTTTGCTGTTGAATAATTCTTACAATTTGTGTCAGTGTGCTTGCCTATATTAAAAGAGAAAATATTAGTTTTTCCGAGAAAAATATGAATATACGTACATAAATGGGCTTTTCTACTGCTCATTTGTGCCATGTCAGTAATAAATAGACGAAAATACCTTAGTTCTTTGTCCTACCCAAAAACGAGTAAAAGGTTAGGTGAATGTTTATCTATGTTTTGATTATGGATATCTATTCCTTCTTTGTTGCAGTATATAAAGAAAGAACATTTGTCTGTAAGACAATGCTTTTACTAAAATGATTGAAAAATTTGGGTGAAATTATCGAAAATTATTGAAGATTTTGTGCAATGCAATTGATAGGGTGCTGGCGTAATGGTTTGAAAAATTATCAAATTGTATAAGAGGTCGTTGCCTGGAGTTATTTAAAATTATCTCTAACAATAAAACTTTTTTTTTCCCATATTGAAGAAAATTTATCACTGAAACGTAAATTAAGTACAAAATATTATTTTAGAGATCACAGGAGGATTTTATTTTGCTTTTTATTTCCAAAATGAAACAAATTTTTTTATTATTCCTCTTTCTACACTCAAAATGCCAAGTCTAGTCTGGAACTACCTGAATCACTGACGCTTTAATATGATGATGTCTATGACCTGAATACTTTATTTTTACATTGCAGGGCAATAAAGCAAAAATAGTTGGCAGATAATAATTCCGTCGAAGACTAATCAATTTTATTCATTGACAGCACCAACAAAATTCAATTTGACCATTAAGCTGGCCAATCAACAACAATTTTCCTAATTATTTCTCTTACCACTGTTTTGTTGACTTATTTTTGAGGAGATCTGGAGTATGTTTCACATTTTCGAAATTGGAAATGTCGATTATATTTTCATTTGTATTAGAGGAAAACACGTACTCAGGTGTAATACGAGGAAGTCTGAACACATCACAGCCATGGTGTTAGGCAAGAATTTCAGTATAGGTTAGGGTTGCAAACCAAAAATGAACCCCTTTATTTTCTTCCGTTCAGGTGGAACATATTTGCTCTGAGTCTGTTGTTTCCATTCAGACCAAAATGGCTCCCAGGTTTCACAACCCGGTTCGGTTTGGAGCAGAACAATTTTTTGGCTGTAAGCTTTGTTTAGTTGTCCTGGAACTTTTAATTTTATTGTTGAGTTTTATTATGGTTTGGATTCAAACCGAAACGTTTTCAAAACAATTTTGAAGATACCAGAGTACTGCATGAGTAAATACCGAGTACCGGGTTTAACAAGGTAGGTGTAGCGACACCATACCTACCTACTACATATAGGAAATGAGTGGTAGCGCGAGGTAACAATAATTACTGAATACCGACACACATTTACAATTATTATAGGCAATTCATTCGAGACTGAGGTTTGCCTGCAAACGGTACTGAGAAACTCGATTTGGTGCTCAAAAACTCAGTTTAAAGGGCAATTGAAGGGTATTTGAAAACGCAATTGAAAGGTAAGAAGGCTATTACCTCAGGAACCCAATAAGGTGGCTTATTTCCATTGTCGCGCAGAACACATAGTCTTCTTTTATTTAAGACCACACGGAAAAGACTATCTCTTGTAGTTCCCGAGACACTTGCTTTCTTACCTTTCAGTTGCGTTTTCGAACACTTCTTCGTCCCGCAACTACTATATTTGATTATACTCCTTATAAGGAATGCACGTGCTTTTCATTTGAGACCAAGCATATACCGATATCTTATTGCACAAACAAATCCCAAAAAATTGCTACATACTTCTAAAAAATGAAGCTTTTCTTATTAAATTTATTGATTTATTGAAAAAATTAAAATGAATTCGTATTCAGCCAATGGCCCGAAGATAAATATCGTTTTCTAGACCAAATAGTCTTACTTTAATATCAGTAATCCCAAAATCTTCTTACAAGAGGGAAAATATTAACAACATAAAAAAATAAATTGTCCAACACCTGTCGCGACTGAAAGATATGATTGCATAGATATCAAAGTCTATTCAAACGAGTACACTTCCTCTGGAGGTTGTAATAAAAATTTCCTCAATTTTTCCTTAGATTCACATACTGTGTGAGAATGATAAAATATTCTCGAACTTTACTTCCAGTGCATCCGTAATGGTATCATGCACTCTGAAATATTTTCAAAGAAAGCGGAAAAATTGCAGAGAGTGAAGAATGAATAATAAACTGCAAAAGGAAAGTTTTTGGGTAATGAAGTGAGGGTCATGTATTTTAGAGGAGTTGAGGAGTGAGTGGAAAATTTAATAGTTGGGAAATTTTGAAGAGTAATTGAGATTTTAGATTGAGTTATACTTCCAGAAAGTAGATTATCATAATTAAGTTTTTCCAACTTTTATTTTATTTTATGGTATATCCAAAGCTGAAGATTGAAAGGAAAATAAAAGTTGATTATCCACATTATATTAACGAGAATAAAAACCAGAACAGTTTGCTGTACACTGGAACACTATTGGTCAATATGGACTTAACAAATTTCAAGTTGAGGTCAAAGGTTGCCTTCAGGTTGTAAGAGTAAGTATGTGGAGGTCAAAGTTGGAATTCGTACCTCCTTCTCCTGAACAAAGGAATGAAACGCCATTTTAAGTCGTATGAAAGAGTTTAAACTTACTATTTTTGTCGATATGACCTGTCGAATAAATATAACAAACTGACACTGGCGCGTTTATCCATTCGCGTCATGCGCTTTTTCGATTTGGAAACAATTAAAAAGTAGCAGCAAAAAATGTAACGAAAATTCAGTAGAAAAAGTCTGCGTACACTTCCAAAATTGTGTGATTCCCCAAAAATGTAATAACGATTTCAGGAGAATTTTTGTTCGTTCACATCTTTTAATTAAACTAGTAAGTCCTATAATAGCACAGTTAATGAAACATATGCGAAAATTACATATTAGAGTGGTATTATTACATGGAGTCGGAAAGGCAAAGGGTGGTGAAATTTTTTTGAAAAGATGGGTATTAACACCTCGAAACCGCATTTTGGTCGTTCCTCAATGTCGACCCCGAGAGAAAAACGTATTATTATAAATGCAGTGAAAAAAGATCCTAGAACAACAGCAGAACAAATCACTAAAAATATCGAACGAAAGTTTAGTAAGAAAAGTTTGTGCCGATATTACTTGAAAAATACTGAAAAGGCTGGAATTCACGGGCATATCGCACGCAAGAAGAACTTGATTTCAAGAATCAGTAGCCGAAGTATTATTAGAAGTAAATTTTGTGGGATAAACGGCAGGAAAATTGTCTGAAGGAAATCAGGCACAACATTGAATAAAAAAAAATCGGATACTCTGAAATATGGAGGTGGTGAAGTATTGTTCTGCGGCAAGTAGTGGTGTAAGAAAATGAGAGTTCATCGTGTCTACCATGAACTAATATGACTACCTAAATATTTTATGCGGATTTAAAATCGAGAAAGAAAGATTTGGACGAAAAATTCGTCAATATCACATTATTTTGAGGAATGTGTTGAAAAGAGTTTTGCTGCACAATATCAGTGCTCAGGAAACCTCAAAACTTGCGTATTCTAGGCAGAAGAGATTGCAGGAAGTCCCCAAAAGAAAAGGATGTGCAATTAGTTATTAAATCTTAAGTTAATTAATATTATCTATAATTTTAAATTGACTGTACGCAGACTTTTTCCACCGAATTTTCATAACCTTTGTTGCTTTTGATTTTGTATTTTTCATTTTGCATTTACTCAGAGCAAATTATGTTAGCATTTCTTAAACTGTAAATATACAAAGAATATATAGGAAATAAATTTCATTACAAAATCCACAATTAGCGTGAATTTCCCTAAAAAGTAGTTTCACATTACTGGGGGTACGCAGACTTTTTCTAGCTAGTGTGTGTCGTAGAGCTCCATATATTTTAGCCAAATTAGAGTTTATTTGAACACAGCATTTTATTTTCGAATTCAGTATCACACCAAAGTTGAAAATATGATCTACAAAAGGTACAACAACTTTATTTAATTTAACAGGTGGAAGAAGCTATAAATCTAGAGGCGAACAGGCGAAAGCTAATCACTGGGAATTTAGAGAAATTAGTCTGAGATTATTCCATAGAAATCATTTGTGTTTTTCGCAGAGACTCCTGTTTAGAGAATTTATTTATTATCTGTAAAGAGAGAATGTAATGAATTTACCACTCAAGTTTCCAATAAGCAAGCAATTATTCAATGAAATAGGTAATAACAAAAATATTTTAAGTTAATATACTTCTATAGACGACATTGTATGATTTATTATTTTCCGCCAGTATGTGTAAGTTTTGGGCACTCGATATTCTTGAGCAACCATGGTTGACCATGTGAGAAGCATGGAGTGCCAAAATGAATTCCTGCCACTTTCTGCGTTTGGCCCTGGGACTTATTAATGGTCATGATAAATGCTAACTTTAGCGTCAAATTAATTGGGATAATTGCGATTCGCGGAATCAGTACGCTCTCTCCTTTAGCTACTTCGGTAAGAATAGTGCCCTTTATGATATTCCTTCCCAGCTCTGTGACACATAGCCTGGTGCCATTGCACAATCTCGGTGCATCAAGATTGCGCATCAGCAGAACTGGAACACCAACCTTTAACTCCAGTTTATGGGAAGGCACTCCTGTTAATTCCAAGGTGTTAAGAAATTCTAGAGGGTAAATTGTACTATCGTCACTGCTCATCATCGTGTCTACTGATTTGTATATTTTTGATTCGCCGACGAATTCTTTCAATATCTTTTTGTTAATGTTATTGACGGACTCATTTTTTTTGGCGATAGCACTGGTCTTCTCTCATAACCACTCTTCGTTGCTTCTATTGTTTTGTAATTTCGGAAAAACGTGCGAAATAAGTTCATCCTCTGTTGTCACTGGATGGCAAAAATCATTGGTAAATTCAATTTTAACATCTATGTCTGTGTCTTCTAGTAGAAGTATATTAATTTAAAACATGTCCGTCAAAAAAAAAACAATATAAATTTTGTGAGCCTGCCATATCAAATAACTAATCACTTAAACGCAAACCCACAGCTATTTTTCCCTATTTCCCAATTCTGGACCCAATTCTGAAGTCCACGTAGACGAAGTCGCGGGCAGAAGCTAGTTTTAACATAAATTGATAACAGTCGTTAAGCCACTTCATTTACCCTATATGTAAGTGCCCTATGTCTTAATCCAGGTTATAAACTATTTGTCTGCCAAATTTCATCCAAATCCGTTCAGCCGTTTTTACGTGATTGAGTAACAAACATCCAAACATACAAACTTTCACATTTACATTTATAATATTAGTAGGATTAAATGTAATTTATTCATGAATTAGATTATTTGATATTACTGAGTGTTGCAAATTTCTATATTAAAATATAAAAACTAATCTACATAGAAGAAAGAAAAAAAATACTTTTTTCATAAATTTAGTCCATGTACTAGATGTGCACAACTAATGAATTAATTAGGCTCAGCGATTAGCACTTAATTAAAGAGCTCCCAAGTTGATATCATGCAATTAAAATGTGTACCCTTCTTACCGTAGAAATACTGCTGAAATGCTAGGTGGGAACGAAGATTTAAATGTAATTCCATTTTTTCAGTACTTTTCAATTTTTCGTCTTTAATTCTGTTTTTTATCAAAACATTAAATCCCTCTGGCAATGAAAAGTTTTTTCTTCCGGTTATATTTTCCTTGAGTTTGGTGCAAAATTATGCCTGTGGAGATTTGTTACCAAATTTTATAACTTAGTGTGTATATCCATGAGTATGGATTTTTCTTATCCTTCAGAGTGTGATTTGTTGACAAACATGGCTTCTCATCCCATTTGTGAAGAAAAAATAAATAGGATTCAAACTGGAAATATCTAAAAAGAATATTTAAGCTATTTCTGGAAAACCATAAAAATAATCTTAAGATAACTGAAATATAGAGCACATAGCCTTACAAAGCGTTCATATGAAATGAATATCATTTTGTTGTGTTATACTAGTAATTTCGTATAGGAACGAAGATTTACAAAAGATTCCAAATATATGCTATACAAATTTACATGAAATTTACATGAAATTTATTCTGCATAATGAACGTATGGAAAAGTAATTGAATTAATAATTGCTAACAAATACTCTCAAGGATTATCTAGGATAGAAAAAAAAACAATTTGTTTCTCTGTAGAAATCGGCTGATTTTTTCACGAACACGCATCAAAAAGGAATTAAATTAAAAGTGGGCGTCTAACTTTTGCCCAGATAAATTCCAACTTTGCAAAAAACCTTCACATAGGGATCTATCTAAAAGAGGAATCTTTTCATTTGCTTAATGGCTGCATAATGTTTTTTTTCGATGAAGAGCTTTTTAATCAATCCTATCAAAGTTTTCTTACAGGCAGATATGTTAACTCCGAAGCACAGGGGGCGGTGTGTTGATAGCATGCAAAAAACATTTAAATTGTACTCCTTTAAAGCTTCCCACTTTTTGAACCACAACACAATTAACGTAGTGCTTGTTGCTCTCTTTTGATCTCTTTTTCAAAACAAAATATAGATTTTCTATGCTGCTATATTCCATCTGATATATTTAATTGCTTAGAGAACAACTGTCGGAGTCCTTTTTACATCATAATACTTCACTTGCACCAGCAAATGAAGGGGGAATTTGCAGAACTTTTATTCACATAATCCGGGAGGAGCACTTTTTTCGAGGTTTTTAACCAAACTTTGACATTCATTTATCAATGAAATCAAAATGAGAAGGCCAACTTGTGGTCTCAGGTTAAAATTATACCTCACAGCGCAAACCGACCCGATCTTAAAAGATTCATTAAAAACACTTGTGGTTTTCCATTGCATTTAAATTGCACACGCCGCGCCTTTAATTTAAATTAAAATTGGATTCAGTTCAGGGTTATAATTATTAACGCCTGCTCCAAGAAAATTGTTTATGGGAGTTCTTAACACATGTCACAAAATTTGTTGATCCCATTTTCCTTCCCACCTTGTTCCACTTGAATTTAATAATTCAGGATAAGTTTTTGTAGGATTTCATATTAATCTTTCGAGTTAGCTCTCAGTTATTGAAGCATCCGATCCTTCTTCATTTTTGAAGTGAATCTGCGAATTTTGTAACCGAATTTAAAGTGAACTCTAAGGTTATATTCGGCCGATTAACACCATCGGAGAGCAAGTGGCTTCTTCCGTTCCAAAAGGGGGACTGATTGTATTAGCAAAATTAAATTTTACAGAATTGTCCGGATTTACTAAACTGAATCTATTCTAGAGATTTATTTATATAAAAAGCAAACCTAACTGATTGACTGGGCTTAGAAACCCCTTCAGTGGTAAATATATTGTAACATTATTTTTAAACTATTCTGGCCCTGTGGATGCGGTTGAGCAATTATAAAAATGCGAGCCGCTCTTCAAAACCTAACAAGTTGAGAGCGACTAACCGCGGAAGAAATTACCACGGTTAGTTTCCGAAGCTTTCCTACACTTAGGGGCGTACGGTGTCAAGTGAATCTTATCCCACAAACGCCAAATAATAGTCCAAATATGACTTCAGGATAAAGTGCTGGACATTGAAGTAAGGAGATCATTGAAATAAGGAGGCCTTACGTCAGGGACAAATAAGCAAACTGCAATTTTAAAGACGATTCCTATACAACAATTCCCAAACTCCAGTCGACGATCTTTTTCATAGTACCACGATAAATGCTGCGCGTTCCCTGAGTAAATGAATGATTTTAGCTGAAAGTAAAATTGGTACCAGAGCTGGGCAAGTACCAGAGAGAAAAAGTACTTAAGTAGAAGTCGCGAAGGCCTGATTACTTTAGTGATTTCTTGACCTATCTCTTGAGCAGTATCCACTTGAAAAGGAATAATTCAAGAGAAATACCGTACATACCGAGCTTAACCTAAAAGAAACGAACAGAAGTCAACTTTGCAGTTATAGACAGAATAAGTACATAAGCACCCTGAGATCGTAAGTAGGGTGCGTAAATGGGGAGGGGACACTTGACTCTAACAAAAATTAGCACTTTAAAGCTTAATACTTCGCAAACGGATTCCTCAGTCGAAAAGTGGTTTTCATACACCGGCAATATTTTCGAACAACCTATCCGACGACACCCCACACCATGGGATAGACGAGAAAAAAAATTCATTCCCACTTTGCGTGTAAGGGAGGTACCAAAAAAATTTTTTTCAAGATTTCATTCTACCACTTTGTCCGCTTATTTTCTTGAATAACTTTAAAACTATTTATTATAAAAAATATATTTGAGACAATATAAAAAATATATTTGATTTGATATGTCACACGGTACAATTTGCAAAATTTTTTTTTATTTCCTAATTTGCCCTCCGAAAGTGACTCCCATTTTCAAAATTCATTTATTGACGTCACACGCCCATGTTTGGGTCACAGAAATTCATATACGTACCAAATTTCAACTTAATCGGTTCAGTAGATTCGGAGAAAATCGGCTGTGACAGACGGACAGACAGACAGACACACGAGCGATCCTATAAGGGTTCGTTTTTTCATTCGGACGTACGGAACCCTAAAAACCTTGGAAAAATATAATGTTTTCACAATTTTGATTTTTTGTTTGATATACCTACAAATTTCATATGGTGCTGGAAATGACCATGCAACCTTCCAATTTGCGGTCGGGTACTCTGGCCAGTGAGCTACTCAAAAACTAAAAAATTGAAAAAATATTACTCTAAAAGTAACAATTTGGGAATTTCCTAAAAGCTTTCATTCTCAGTCATTAGAGCACCCAACCGGAAATTGGGAGGTCACTGGTTGCATTCCATTTCATCGTACTGTGCTTCTTCGTACTAATATTTAAAATTGTTGAAAATAAATGCATTAAAATTAACATTAATTAAAAACTGACCAAATTTTTAATTCGTTTTCAAATTTCACTAAGTTTCCCGCCAAAATCCTGTGTTTTAGTAAAATTTTGGATTTCTCGAATCGTCCTTTCTGTCTGTAGTTTCTGTTAGTGAGGTTTAACACGGGCATTAACTAGTAGAGGTTTATATCGCCACAAAATTCGTCCTACGCTTTTCCCTGATTTGTTCTTCGAAATGTGGGATGCTCTTTATCTGTACGAGCCAGATCGTTGCAAAATTTAAACAATGAACTCAGGTATTATAAAACTGATGTACTTGTGGTGAGGGGGGTAAAGTTCGACAGTTGCTTTATTCTGAGTTTAATGGAAGAGGGGTTTGTGAAAAAATTCCCACCTCTAAACAAGAGCAGATGGTTTAGTATCATCTTCAAAAACATATATGCACTTACATATATGCAACTAGCGACTATGGAATTATAGGGTTTTGAGAAAAACAATTATTTTGATGAATCGAAAATTGCTTTATTGTGTAAGTAAATGTGCCACAAAAACGCCAACATAGTGTGGAACTAGTGTACATAGTGTATGTAAGTTGGTGAAATTAAAATCATGTTTACAACATATTCAGTAAAAATGTAATCATGCTGTAGCAGACTTTTACAATCTGAAATAGTGACGATGTTTTTTAGCATATTGAAAATTAAATGTTGCTCACTTCTGCGAATGATTCCAGCGAAAGCTGCCAGTAACCTTTCATACAGATTCCTCTGCACTCCTGAGCATTTAGTAGTAACAGCAGTACAGTCTTTCGATTAGGTATGTCCGTAAGCTCGTACCAATAGCTGCAGTAAACCTTTTCGGCAAACTCTTCGCTTTTCGAAAGTACCATTTGTCCAAACAACGAATATAGAAAAATCTGTATTATGGCAATTAACAAGACGAAGCAAGCAGTTATCTGGCCTTCCTGAAAAAGTAATATTAGGTAATGATATGAGTTTTGTTCTATTTATGGAGACTTGTTTCATTTTGAGGTATCTATTTATGGAGACTTGTTTCACTTTGGGGAGACTTGTTTCACTTTGAGGTATTTTTCCGTTAATTTCTACTTATTAAATTTCACCTCTTTTATCCCTAGTATTTCTTGATAACGTTATCTTTATACAATATAACAAAACTATATATCGGATTGATTCAAAAGTCCTCGGATACTTGACGCGTTCATAGTTTTTCCTTATTTATACAGTGTAAAAATTAGAACAATTGTATTTGAAGTAAAGTTTGAAATATGAAGGTTTATGAAACAGCCTGACAAAACTTTTTTTCTTGTTTTTGAAAATTGGAATACCCTCAAATTAAATATGATTGAGAAGAAAATCACTGTTCTAAATTGTCAAACAGGGGCCTACAACCAGCGCTCGGAAATTCTAAACCGGCCCTGGAGTTTTACAAACGACCTTAGCTCTTGCAGTAACTTCGCTTTAGGGGTAGATGACCTCTGGAAGTGCTCCATGAACTCACGTATCAGTAAGCGTAAAGTAGGGTACAGTTTCTGAGGAATTATTGTGAAATTTGAATGACAATCGGCTATAGTGCCGTGCAGTGTCTGGACATAAAAAATGAATATTCTTTCAAAATCCGGTTACATCTAGCGAAATTTTAATGATCCAGTTCTCTGCAAACTGGTTACAGATGGCCGAGTCGAGTGGGATACTC
>QYTT01079226.1:6158-33245 GCA_006980735.1 Dasypogon diadema | reverse complement strand
TAAGCTCGTACCAATAGCTGCAGTAAACCTTTTCGGCAAACTCTTCGCTTTTCGAAAGTACCATTTGTCCAAACAACGAATATAGAAAAATCTGTATTATGGCAATTAACAAGACGAAGCAAGCAGTTATCTGGCCTTCCTGAAAAAGTAATATTAGGTAATGATATGAGTTTTGTTCTATTTATGGAGACTTGTTTCACTTTGAGGTATTGCTTTCGTATTTTTCCGTCAATTTCTACTTATTAAATTTCGCCTCTTTTATCCCTAGTATTTCTTGATAACGTTATCTTTATGCAATATAACAAAACTATATACCGGATTGATTCAAAAGTCCTCGGATACTTGACGCGTTCATAGTTTTTCCTTATTTATACTGTGTAAAAATTAGAATAATTGTATTTGAAGTAAAGTTTGAAATATGAAGGTTTATGAAACAGCCTACAGGGGCAGGGGCCTACAACCAGCGCTCGGAAATTCTAAACCGGCCCTGGAGTTTTACAAACGACCTTAGCTCTTGCAGTAACTTCGCTTTAGGGGTAGATGGCCTCTGGAAGTGCTCCATGAACTCACGTATCAGTAAGCGTAAAGTAGGGTACAGTTTCTGAGGAATTGTTGTGAAATTTGAATGACAATCGGCTATAGTGCCGTGTCTGGACATAAAAAATGAATATTCTTTCAAAATCCGGTTACATCTAGCGAAATTTTGATGATCCAGTTCTCTGCAAGCTGGTTACAGATGGCCGAGTCGAGTGGGATACTCGAAGTTCTGGGAACTCGATATCAAGCTCCCATTAATCGAAAGGGGACCCTGCTGCCACATGATAATGCATCGGCGCACTCTACCAGAGTGGTTCAGGAATAATTGGTAGAGAAAGAAGGGCTCTAAGTTCCACTGCATCCACCCTACAGACCTAAACTCCTATCATCCGATTTTCAGTTTCTTTGGTTACTGGTCCACTTCTTACAACGAAGAAAGCTTCAACAAGTACGAACGAATGAATATTCCTTTGTTTGCACTTTAAAAAAAGATTTGGTGCATAAGTAGTGGAGAATCCTTGGATTACCCTGCTTAGGGTATATACAAAATAGATATCGAAGAGCCCTAAAACGGAGTCCTAATAGCGAATACAAGCTCCTTTTTATTAAATTGTCGTCATGAGCACGAGCTTAAATAAGCCACAGAACTTTTTTACACGCCGTAACCTAATCAACACACTGACGATGCAAACTCAAGCTATTTTGTTACAATCAGATAATTGTGACTTTCTAAGATACTTTTACGGGCTGCGCTATCAACATGATAAGGTTTTCTGCAATTCTTCTGACCACTCGGGTATATTTTTGCTAGAACTTATTTTGACATACTGAAATATTCATTTTGTAGAAGTATCCTCAACAAGCATTAAGAAAATTAAATGCTCATGTTTCATTCTTGGATTATAACCTCCACTGACTTCGTGAATACTTAAGCAAGGCTTTTATATTTTCACACAATCTGTAGCTAGAGTTGTAGAAGCCCGCTTAATTAGGTCACATACCAATTTAAGTGGTTTATATAACAGACTGCTAAAATTTGCACCATACACCTACCTTGATGAGTTGCACTATAAAGATGCATATCCCTACCATATAGGATAGGACAGTAGCTAGGATAGGACTTTCAAAAACCATCTTAATGTTACTCAGGAAACGAATTGCATCCGAATGAATTTCTACTATGATTTGTAAGAGTTGCTTCTGTTTGTCTTCGGTGTCATATTCACTTGTCTTGTCTCCAATAAGGCGGCAATATTTTCCAGCTAGTTCAAACCGTGATACCACGAATATGCAGAAAAGATAAAAGAGCATATCGAAAGCGAGTGCTATAGGTAAGCCAATAAAGCATTGAAGTGTCGTAAAGATCCAATTAATTTCATATCCTGGGTGCGTATTGTACCTTTGAAAATATGAGATATGCACAAATTAATATGCTCTAAAGACAAATAAACTTACGGAATTCCAATAATTGGTGCATGAATCGGTAGTCTCCTCTCAGCAGGGTATAAGAGACTTAAACAAGTGAACAAAATTATTCCGATCGTCCACAATAAGAAAATGCTGACCGCAAGTTTTCTAAAAGTTAAAGGCATGACGAAACACAGTGAAAGCGTGATTTCAAAATATTCTATTGAAAAATATTTATAATGTATACTAACACTGTCATGGTGCGATACTTTTGGCCAATGTCGCGATCAACTGAACTAGAAGATGTAACTGACATCACAATTCTTGACAATTTTCTGTATTCGGTTTTCAAAACCCAAAGTGATGACAATTTGATTACAAGCTGAGGGAAAAGATAGGAATGTAGTTAGATAGTTTCGGAAGTAGTAAGTTAGAACTTTTACTTACGTGAAATCCAGTTGCCAGAGCTAAAAAAGATTCAAAACGGCGATCAGAATCAGATTCGTGAAAAATTGACCACCAGGCAAAGATTATAATCAGGGATTCAATGAAAAAAATTAAAGAACCAATAAATAGATTGGATCTCATTGATAGTGATAAACCAATTATTGACAATAATTTGTCAATGAAATCGAAGTGAGATGCCCAACTTGCAGTGTTCAGATCAAAGTAGTATCGCAGTGCACTTCTTGCCATTTTGAATTCTATTTTAAAACTGCAAAAACTGAATCAAATCCAAGACGTGACAGCCACTTCTCGAGAAATCAATTAAATGTACTTAACTTGCCTCCCTCAGAAATAATAACCAGTTGCACGTACTTCATAAAAAATATATTGTTGTTATTCGTGCGCAGTGAAATTAAAAAAGGACTTTTCTTCTTGTGAATTTTTCATGCGTAGTGCAGAATACGTATCTGTTAGTCCTGACCTAGATTGTCACTTTTTTCTATTTACATTTTGCGAAGTAAAATGAGTCCTGTGAATAAGTGCATATTGCGACCAATCCAGCTTTTTTCAGTTGGGGACGCCCATATGGGTGTGAAGCAAAAGCAACAAATAAAATTGTGGTATCGCTTTTGTTATTGTTATTTTTGTTTTGTTATTTTTCAAACGTTGGGGGCGAATTTCAGAGCGATTAATAAGTAAGCAAAATCATTTATTAATGAGACTAGACAGTAAACGTACCCCTCCTTTTACCCTTAGAATTATCTAGTTGCTTTAAGAAATTTTCTGATGTAATTTAATGATGGACTCTTATTTTAGCTACTGGCTTTTATATTGCAGTCTAGTTAAAGATCATAAAATCATAAATACGACAAGAATGTACGAATGCCGAAGGAAATTGTTTTTAACAAATGTATTATATAAAATTAATATGATATGATAACGTTATATGAAAATATTGCATGAAGAGCTTACCCTTTCGAAATGGGCAATTTTAATTAAGTAAACTCCAAAGTTTTTTCGAACTGTCTGGTGGACAGATGTCATTAATTAAAATACAATTTATTTGTTTGTTTCATAGATATTTTTAGACGTTACAAAGAGTTATTTAAACTGCATCTCGAAAGGATGAAGTAGCTGTGGGCGGGCTGAAGGAAACGTTAATATTAATTTGGGTCAAATTAATCGCTAAAGGTCCTTTTTGTGTCTTATATCTTTTGTCTTAAACATTTTGTTCGAAAATGCATAATTACCGAGTATAGATTCAAGAAGTGATTTGCTCCTCTGGACCAAATTGGCAAGGGCGAGGGCAAAATTCTACGCGCTTTCGATTTTTGGTGTCAAAAAGTTAACTTTCGAATGACCCTTAACTTTGATTTCTGGGTTAAGGTTATGATCGCCGCCAAGTGCCTCTTTTTGTGTCGTATATCCTATTATAATTTTTTAAGCTCAGCGGACAACCGTATCATGCATACAGCACAGCTTAAGCGAAGGAAAATTAGAGTAGAGGAGAGTGGGAAATTTTAACCTGGCAAATGTTGCAAGTGAGCTACGAGTTAAGTGTAAATTTACTGTGCAACATCCCCGTGGCTTCTCAAGAACAATTCTCATCACTAAAATTACTTCAACCACTTGTACACAGATATATCGTCGCGCTCTGTATAGGGTTTTAATCACCCCAACAGAGGAGAAAATCTGCAAACGTATGCTTCAGCCCGCTCGACTACGCGGCGTGACCCACTTCTAAGATCCCAGTTTTATTTTCTCAAAATAAATTCGTATTTTCTTCCTATTTTCTGCTTATATTTCCTCATGAGATTCTCTGAATATTTTTTAAGGTACTCTCTGATGCACATTGTCTAGTTTAGTCAGAAGGAAATTAGGGGAAAAATTAAGGAATGTGGGAAGTTTTAACCTGCCAAATGCTCACTAGTAGCACACATATTTCCATGTGCGGAAAAGAGAAGTTTCACTTCGTGATTAGTGGTGGTAGGCCTATAAGATTGAATAGTGAACTGGAAGTACATAATTTCGTCTCAGTATTTTTTTATTTCCTATAATTTAACTCAATTTATTGTAGTCGTTATTATACTTTTTATTGCATTCATTTGCTTAGCTTTGATTAAACTCTATTATTACACCAAAATTCTTTAGCAAGCAGATAATTATAAAAATAAAAGCAGGGACACCTTAACTCTATCTAGCTACATAAATAAATAATTTTTCCTACTTGTTAATCGCTCTGAAGTTCGCACCCAACGTTTGACGAATAATTAGAGGGTAATCAAACATAATTAAATAATAAAGTCAAACATAATTTTATTTGTTGCTTCACACCCATGGGACCCTCCCCCACTCCAAAGATATTATCGGTAGCAATATGCAACCATTCACAAGGCTTATCCTACATCGTGAAATGTAAATGGAAAGGGGGTCCTATCTAAAGTAGGACTAATAGATTTATACATTTTGCATTACTCATTAAAAATTCACAACGCGAGTTTTATTCCATGTTTCATCCTTTTCTAATATCACTTTGCATTGTAACAACTATATTTTCGAACTGCATTCAATTAATTATTATTCCTGGAGAAGGAGGGGGGCAGGCACCTTCAATTGATTTTTCGGGAAGCAGTTTGCACATTTGATTCAGTTGTTGCAGTTTTAAAATAGGATTCAAAATGGCAAGAAGTGCACTGCGATACTACTTTGATGTGGACACTGCAAGTTGGGCATCTCACTTCGATTTCATTGACAAATTATTGTCAATAATTGGTTTATCACTATTTAATAAATTCAATCTGTTTATTGGTTTTTTAGTTGTTTTCATTGAATCTTTGGTTCCAATCTTTGCTTTGTGGTCAATTTTTTACGAATCTGATTCTGATCGTCGTTTTGAATCTTTTTTAGCTCTGACAGGAGGCATTCACGTGAGTAAATATTCTGCTTACTATTGTTAAAATTATCTAACTACTTTTCCACTTCTTGCCTTAGGTTGTAGTGAAATTGTCATCACATTGGATTTCAAACACCGAATGCAGAAAATTGTCGCAAATTGTGATGTTAATTACATCTTCTATTTCGGTTGATCACAATATTGGACGAAAGTATCGTGTTATGACACTGTTAGTATATTTTATTAACGTAATCCTTTTAAACCACACTCTCATCGATTTTCTTCCCGCTTTTAACACTTAGAAAATTTGCAGTTGGTATTTTCTTACTGTGGATAATCGGAATGGTCTTTTTCACTTGTTTAAGTCTCTTATATCCTGCTGAGAGGAAACTACCGATTCATGCACCAATTATTGGAATTCCGTAAGTTTATTTGTCCTTAGAGCATATTAATTTGTGCATATCTCATATTTTCAAAGGTACAATACGCACCCAGGATATGAAATTAATTGGATCCTTATGTCACTTGAATGCATTATTGGCTTACCTATAGCACTCGCTTTCGATATGCTCTTCTATCTTTTCTGCATATTCGTGGTATCACGCTTTGAACTAGCTGGAAGATATTGCAGCCTTATTGGAGACAAGACAAGTGAATATGACACCGAAGACAAACAGAAGCAACTCTTACAAATCATAGTAGAAATTCATTCGGAGGCAATTCGTTTCCTGAGCAACATTAAGATGGTTTTTGAAAGACCTATCCTGGCTTCTGTCCTAACCTATATGGTAGCGATATGCATCTGTATAGTGCAACTCATCAAGGTAGGCATGTGGTGTAAAATTTATTAGACTAATTTATTAGACTGTATTGTAAACTATTCAAGCTGGTATGTGACATAATTAAGCGGGCCTTTTACGACACTACTTTTGAATTGAAAATATGAGAGCCCTTACTGCAGCATTCACGACAGTAGCGCGGGATATAATCGATATAATCCAAGAATGAAACATGAACATTCAGAGTTCTTAGTACTTGTAGTATCGTGAACTATTTGAAATCCGTAAAGTAAGCATGTCATGATTAAAGTTCGTTTTATCACTCTTCTCTGCCCATTTTGTTAAGCTGTGCTTTAAAATATACTTTACTTAATATATATATTTATGTTATATCGATCGGTCTGTATTAGGATTTCGTTATTGAGAAACACTAGAAGAAAAAAAGTTAAAATAATAAGTAACGCTTTACTACAAAATGTCACAAACCTTTGCATTTAGCACAAAACTCCTTCTATACTTCACATGGTAACCCAATATTACATTTTCAGGCAAGTCAAATAACTGCTTTCTTCGCTTTATCAATTTCCATGACACAGATTTTCCTATATTCGTTGTTTGGACAAATGGTGCTTTCGAAAAGTGAGGAGTTTGCCGAAAAGGTTTACTGCAGCTGTTGGTATGAACTCACGGACATACCTAATCGAAAGACCGTGCTGCTGTTACTGCTAAATGCGCAGAAGTGCAGAGGAATCTGCATGAAAGGCTACTGGCGACTTTCGATGGAATCATTCGCTGAAGTAAGCAACATTTAATGTTCAATATGCTAAAAAATATCGTCACTATTTCAGATTTTAAAAACCTGCTACAGCATGATTACATTTTTACGGAATATGTTGTAAACAGGATTTTGATTACACCAAATTTCACTGCACCTTTTTCAATTAGAACATCATGCACTATACAAGTGTTTTTTTAGCATATTTACTTACACAATAAAACAAGTGTCAATTCAGCAAAATAACTACTTTTTTCTACAACCCCCTTATTATTATACATGGTTCGTTTAGAGTAAACATTTCATTATGTTGATTACATCATGACTTTCACTTCAAAAACCGGACCGATTTCGATAAAGATTGAGATATATGTCTGAATATATCGATATCGACGTCAAATTGCATCGATAGGCTCCAGAACGAAGTTGACAGCGTAATTAGTTTCCGAAATATCATAAAATTGTTTTTTTTCCAGAGTTTTTCATAAAGCAAAATACTATTCAACCGAATTTTATAAAAATTCAATGGGACATAGTCGGCATCAAAACACATCGACTGGTCGATTGCATCATTCGTTCGTAAGATCGCTTTAAAGAAAAATCTGTGTACATACATACGCACACCCACATATATACATATGCCTTTCTGAAAATAGTATAAATCGATATTGCAGACCTTGAAACATAAAATTATGCTGAAATTTTTAATTTCGATTTTCGACCCAAATATTATACAAAAACAAAAGTTCGATAGATTGCAGCCGTTCTTTTGAGCTTTTATAACTGCGCTGCACAAAAAGCAAAGCTTATAACACTTATAAAGAGATGTTCAAGCAAAGTGTTAATGGGATTAACTGTTAAACAAATGCAGTTGATGGGTTCATACTGTCCGTACTTAGTTCTTAAATATTTAATGTATAAAAGAGACAGATCTCTCCAATTTCGAATATTAATCCCAAAGGATACTTTACGCAGGAATTCCAAGAAGTCAAAAACAAAATACACAAAAACAAACGGTTTGAGCCGTTCATGATAAGCTGATATAAAAAATATATTTAAGTTGTCTTGAAAGAAAACCCAGTCTATCTGCATATCGTCTGCAAATTTTGAAACCCTAGAATGTTTCAAAAGATGAATGGCAATGAAAGGCATAAAAATAGGACCAGAATGAGTTTCCTGAGGCACCCGGACATAGCTTTTATGACTTTTGAGTTAAGGGCATGAAAAAGCATCTGAGAGGACTACTATACTTTTTTATCTTAATTTGTTTTTTTTTTGGTCAGCGACTAGAGTTTCGGCTGGATCTTTACGAATTTCTACAAAAACAAGTGATGGTCCCAAAGGAACACCAATACGTCCAGGTTGTTTAAAAACTGGGTCAGTCAAATGAAGTCCTTCTAAAAGTTTACAGTCATCATTTGTCACGTGGTGATTTGGTAATGTTATATTATTTAATATAAAAACCCTCCAACTGCCACTTGATATTCAGGATTATCCTTCGTCTTCAGCATAAAATGTACTCGCGCCCTTAAATTGTTTGAAGTGGAGTTTCCTAAGCCCGAAATACTTACATTTACTCTTTCTCTTTGAAATCTTAATTGCATAATATTTTATGTTTTAAATGACCCATGCCATCTAAGATAAATTCATGTGCAGCATACCACTTTATATTCAGATGGTGTGACTACATTTATCAGAGTTGCTGCTAATAAGATTTGTTGCGTGTAACATGGCTGATTTACTACAAAGGATTTGTGTCCAATTTCTTCTTAAAAACTTACATAAATTGCAAAAATCAGACACAAATGACCATTTTTGAAAATGAATCCAAATACAAATTAAGTACCTACATTCGAAACCAATTTGTAAATTTGAAATTTTGAAGGAATATTTTTGTGTTGTTATATTAACAGAAAATGTTAAAATTCAAAAATCTATTTTTTACCCTACCACAGAGGCGTAACTTCTTTACATCACCCCGCTATCAGAAAATCGTAGCGTTCTATGATGCTCTTTTACAGTAAGAGCTCTTATATTTTCACAAAACCTGAAACTAGTATTCTAGAACGTCTGCTTAATTAATTTGCGTACGAAATCGTACTTTCCTCTCGTTAGAATCTAAGAAAGAAAAAAGAAAAGTAGTTCTTTAGATTTTCCCACAGAAAATTGAAAATTTGGCTGTCACGGCTAAGAGAGGCTAAAAACGACCACTAGAATCATATCCCTGAAAATTGACCACAAAGCAATTATTAAAGTCAAAATTTCGTTGGAATATATTAAGAAGCTAATAAGCACATTGGATTCATTAAATGGCGATAAACCTAATATTGACAATAATTTGTCAATGAAATCGAAGTGAGACGCCCAACTTGCAGTGTCCCCATCAAAGTAGTATCGCAGCACAGTTCTTACCATTTTGAATCCTATTTTAAAACTGCAAAAACTCAACCAAGTCCAAAACGCGGCAGCCGCTTCTCAAGAAATCAATTGAAAGTACTTATTTTGCCTCCCTTAGAACTAATAACCAGTTTCATGCAGTTCATAAAAAATATATATTTGTTATTAGCGCGAAGTGAAATTAAGAGAGGATGAGACGTCGAAGAAAACTCTCATTGTGAATTTTTAATGCGTCGTCGTGCAAAATATGTATGTATTAGGCCTGACCTAGATTGTACCTTCTTTTTATTTACATTTTGCGATGTAGTATGAGTCCTGAGAATAGTTGCATATTGCTAACGATCACCCGTTTGGAGTGTGGGGGTTGGGCACCCACGGGTGTGAAATAAAAAGGAAAATTGAGGTTTCACTTTGAGTTATTATTCTTCAAAGGGTAAGTACGCAGAATGTTTTACTCATGTAGCTAGATACCTAAGGAGTCCATCCTTTTAAAGTAAAAATTATGAAATTTTGTGGTGTAGTATTGTAGTCTTACTTTAGCTACCGGCCGGCGTTTTACTTTAAGCTCATAGAATATCAAATGCGATAAAGAACAGAAAAACGATTACAACATATTGAACTAAAATGGAAATAATATTCAGTAAACATGACTGTACTTGAAAATACGTTTACAGTCAACATCGGAACGTGTTTTATTGAAATTCTTCGCGCACTACTGTTGTTCATTGCTTTAAGAGAACGGTCTCTCAAAATTATGAAACTACAAGCCATGAACGTATGGAATTTTTTTAATGAACACCTTAAGATGGCAGTATATGGGCTGAGAAGTAAACAAGCCCAATTTTGTCTATCTTAAAACGTTCATTAAACAGAGTTCAATGTTCTTCTTCAAATCAATTCAATGTGGAACGAAAATGTGAATGAAACACTTAATTGGAACAATATGCAATTGAACCAGTCATGTGACCAAAAGAAGTGAACGTGAGTTCTGTTCTGATCGAGACACACTTCATTGTCACTTGAACTAACCCCTCACCAACAGTTCGCTGAAGCGAACCGTCTGACCGGGCACTTTCTACAATAAACAGCATTAATGTGAAAGGCATGGCTTCTTATGCTATGTAAGTACTTGCCGCAATACCTAGTAATGCAGAAAGTAATATCTCTTTTACAAGTCTTTTGATTGTTTCTTCCTATTACTAGTAATAACTTATGAAAGGTCTTCCATACCTATGACACTTTTATACTAATTCTAATTAACAAAATAATGCCGCTGGTAATCTATATATTAATTATACAAAGAAAGCTCCCGATTCCGTATTTCAGCCACTTTTTTTATATGGAGTTTCATCGAGCTTTTCTTGAAATTTTATAATGGCAACACTGATTCGCATCAGTTCGGGGTTGTGTGCATTACTTTGGAGTTGCGTTCCTGGGTAACTTTGGTGTTAAGTTCGGTGTTTGCCACCGATAAGTATGTAATACATGGATTTATTGGAACTTTTTTCATTATTTTGCATGGTAAAATGCCTTTTTACTGCTTGCTTGCATGGGAGGATTAGGCCTACAGGGGACACCTCTGAAAAAAACGCGCTTTGAAATTTAAGGTGCAAATTGAGGGAACATATAAAAACGTTATGTCACTCATATACCTTCAATTTGTGCAATTGCACAGCGGTCTCCTAGTGTATAGTAATTACAGAATCATGCATTTCACATTAATGTGGAAGCTCTTGCTTGCCCTTCTGGGTAGTTTAGAATCATCATCAACATGTATACAGGACCGCAATGCAAAAGTTCTTTATGCGAGATGCTAGGGTTTGACAATGTTTTGAATAGGAGTTTTGGTTTGTCTTAAATTTCCATATCATCACTTGAATAAAAGAAACCGTGTAAAGTTTGAAAAAAGATAATTATTATTTTGCTGAATTAAAAGTTGTTGTATTGTGCAAGTAAAGATGCCATGAAAATATTAATAGAGTGCATAATATCCCAGTGGGATAGGTATAGTGAAATTTGGTGCACCTCGAATTCTGTTTACAGCATACTCAGTAAAAACGTGATGAAGCTGTAGCAGGCTTTCACCATCTGAAATAGTGTAGATATTACTTAAGCACATTGATAACCCAATTTTGTTTACTTCAGCAAACGATTCCAGCGAAAGCTGCCAGTAACCTTTTATGCAGATTCCTCTACACTGCTGCGCGTTTAGCAATAACAGGAGAACGGTCTTTCGATTAGGTATGTCCGTAAGCTCGTACCAATAGCTGCAGTAAACCTTTTCAGCGAACTCTTCGCTTTTCGAAAGCACCATTTGTCCAACCAACGAATATAGGAAAATCTGCGTGATGCAAATTGATAAGGAGAAGACGGCATTTATTTGACTTTCCTGGAAATATGAAATATGAAATATTATTACTTATATAATTTACTTTATTAATCTGTGTCTGTCATTTCATGTAAATTCTTTATAAAGGCATCAATTGTAAAGTTGTCGGCTGGCTAGTGATAAAGTATACAAATCACAGGGTTTTTCCAAGGCTGGTCTTTGAGCGGCAAAGTTGAACAGCGTAAAAAGGATTCCAGACTCGAAATGTGTACTCAAGTAGTGGTTTGACAAATGTGCGTACAATGTTAAGGTATCTTAAAGACTGGATAACCTTCCAGACATGTATTAAAATTGCAATACGCCATTAGTGTCTACTTTCAGAATCCTGCCAACCGTTGAGGTGTTTCCCGTAAAACCGAACATTCGAACACATTTATTAATTTTAAGTAGAAAAAGAAATTAAAGTTTCTCAAATGATTTTTGGAAATACTAGCTGTGTTCTTTTGGGCAACAGAGTTATGAAGGCTAAAAAGAACGGTTGGAATCCATGGAGTACATAGTTAATTCTTCTTCTTCTCTTTTCCTCTTTTTAAACAAACTCGAGATAAGTAAAGAGCGTTATTAACTTGAAATTTTATCTTAATGTCAGTTTTGCCCACATTTGTGTTTATTTTAATTGCCATGACGAGCAAAATCAATTTTTAAACGCAAAAACTTTTAATAAGCGCCATCTATTTTGCCGTAGGAGACTTAAATAATCCAGTAAACTTTTTAACTCGGTTAAATAACCGAGCTAATTTAACACAGTTAATGTATGACAACTCTGTTCTCTGCTGCCAAAAGAACGCAGCTACTATGTCCTAAGAAAATAAAAACATTCTAGAACTTTAACATTTTACTTTTACTTTTACATTTTCAAAAATCATCAATTTGTCCACTCATCCTGGGCATCTAGTAGCAATTTTCCTTGCTATAAATAAAACAATTTCAGTGGATACTATATAGGAAATTTTAGGCTACAGCAAGCTTTGAAATTGCCTTATTTGTGGCAAGAAAAATTGCGGAGACGCAGATTTCAATGGAACCAAAATATCTACTCCTTTAAAATTAACGACGCAGTCTTGAAAAACAAGTCATGGATATTATCGAAAGAATCTGACATCTGACTGTCGAACAATTCATTCGACAGTTTTTCAGTAGATCCCTACCTTACGTATGTCGTTTGAACTGGCAGTGCGATGTACAAATTACTATACCAAGATGATGATTACACTTTTGTATTTTAGTAAAAAAAAACAGCAAAAAAGATTGAGTGATTTGGGCTATTCTTAGTTCATAAATTAACGTTTTTAAAATTCCAAGCGTTGGCAATCCTGCGGTGGAATACAATTTAAGTATTAATGAATTCAAGTTGCAAAAGTGGGGACGGAAAAAAATTTTTTGAAGCGTCTGCATCAACAAATGTACCTGCCTCTTGTTTTTCAAAAATCAAAATTGAGAATTTTTTCATACTTGTGTAAGCTCCATTAAAAGGAAAATTTCAAAGATGAAAATTACTATTAAAGTGCCAGTTTCAATCTTAACTTCAGCAAGGTTATGGCTTAGTCCGCTCCACTTAATGGAATTTGAATGTTAAAAGCCAAATTGGAGAAAAATATAATAATTAAAATTGGGACTTTGCAAAATTTATTTTTGCCCCCAATTTCGGTAACTTTGGTGAACGTCCTTGCCCCCTTACTACCTTGAAGGACTAGGCTATAGCTATTCTGACGAGATTTACCTTAGCGTCAAGTCGAAATACTCCTGAATTGTTGAAAGCTAGCACTTTGATAGTTATTCCTATCTTTTAAATTTATAGTTCACAAAACTTACACAATTCACTTACCTTGATGAGTTGCACTATTAAAATACATATCAATGCCATATAGGTTAGGACGGATGCCAATAAAGAACTTTCAAAAACCGTCTTAATATTACTCAGAAAACCAGTTGCCTCCGAATGAATTTCTACTATCATTTGTAAGAGTTGCTTCTGTTTGTCCTCAGTGTCATATTCACTTGTCTTGTCTCCAATAAAGTTACAATATTTTCCAGCTAGTTCAAACCGTGATATGACGAATATGCAGAAAAGGCACAAAAGTAAGTCGTAGGCAATTGCTATAGGTATGGCAATAAAACATTGGAGTGATATGAATGCCCAATTAATTTCATATCCTGGGTGCGTGTTGTACCTATTAAAACACGAAATATGCACAAATTAATATGCTTTAAGGGTAAGTAAACTTACGGAATCCCAATAATTGGCGAATGAACTGGTAATGTGTAATATAAGAGACTTAAACCGGTGAAAAAACCCGTTCCAATT
Source organism: Dasypogon diadema (assembly GCA_006980735.1). NCBI lineage: Eukaryota > Metazoa > Arthropoda > Insecta > Diptera > Asilidae > Dasypogon > Dasypogon diadema. The sequence goes on along the minus strand of QYTT01079226.1, from coordinate 19,316 downwards.
ATCGCCATTAGGAAAATGCTGACCACAACTTTTCTAAAAGTTAAAAACGTGAAGAAACTCAGTGAAGGGTATATAGAATGTACTAACAGTGTCATGGCGCGATACTTTCGACCAAAATTGCGATCAACCGAAATAGAAGATGTAACTGACACCACAATTTGTGACAATTTTCTACATTCTGTGTTTGAAATCCAAAGTGCTGACAAGTTTATTACAACCTAAGACAGAAAGTAGAAAGGTGGTTAGATAATTTTAACAATAGTAAGTAGAATTTTTACTCACATGAATGCCTCCCGTCAGAGCTAGGAAAGATTGAAAACGACGAGTAGAATCAGATTCGTGAAAAATTGACCACAAACCAAAGATTGACATCAAAGATTCAATGAAAAAAATTAAAGAACCAATAAATAGATTGGATCTCTTTGATAGTGATAAACCAATTATTGACAATAATTTGTCAATGAAATCGAAGTGAGATGCCCAACTTGCAGTGTTCAGATCAAAGTAGTATCGCAGTGCACTTCTTGCCATTTTGAATCTCTTTTTAAAACTGAAAAAATGTGAATCAAATCCAAGACGTCGCAAAAAAAATCCATTGAAGGAACTTATTTTACCCCCTTCGAAAATCAATTGAAGGCACTTATTTTGCCCTCCTCAGAAATAATAACCAGTTGAATGCAGTTCGTAAATATAGTTATTATATTACAAAGTGATATTGCGAAAGGGTGGGACTTCGAAGAAAATCCCACATGTGAATTTCTGATGCGTAATACGAAGGTATCTATTAGCCCTGACCCAGATTCTATCTTCTTTTTATTGGCATTTCGCAATGTCTGAGATTTGTGAATAATTTTTTATGATTTTATCGATCACACTTTTGTGATTGGGGGAACATCAGTATGGGTGTAAAACTTAACAAAGACAATAAAGAATCGAGTAATAATTAAAATTAAGGAAAATAAAATGCAGAGGTTATTCAGAACTTATAAGAATAATTGGTAATGTCTCCGCATTCAGCGTTTACACATTAAGTTGCGATTAATGCGCTCCTACTTTCCACAGTTAGTTTTTGAGAAGTTAATACACGACAGAGGAAGATCTTTCGAATTGTAACAACTGACCCCAAAAGGATACTTTCTACCGGAGCTCTGAAAAGTCAATATTAGAATTCAAAAGCGTTGCACGTAAACAATGATAGCAAGTCTAATTGACCAACTTAAGTCATCCTTGATAAGGTGGAAGAATTATAGGGTAATTTTCAAGGAAAATTACTGAGCGCAAATCTGTCGAAGTTGCGTGGACTTTTAAATATTAAATTCCGTCTACTGGAAAATCACAATTTTTTAATTAAGTAGTTTCTGTAACAATTTAACGCCATGCCTGCAGGAAAATGTTGCTGCGTTGCCAAGTAGGAAATTTTACAGTATAGTAACAAATTTATGACAACTAAAATATGAATACATGAAAAAATACCACTTCTGAGATATTCAAGGACATTGCGGTTAACGTTTGCACAAAGACAAAGCTTTGATTTTTTTGTATACCTACTTCTATATTTCTACACAGTAAAAATTTTCAATTTTTAGGAATTTTAAATTCATTTCAAATTAGGCAAAATATCCCACAGATTAAAAAGGTGTTATTTTCACCGATTTTTCATGAAATAATTCAGCATTACAGACATGTTATCACATACATTAGAATTGGACGTATTTTCAAAAAACTTGACTTTTAGTGTGTGTTTTTAATTAAGTGAATGTATTAGCAAAGACTAAAAATTTAATATGTAATTATTTGTTATTAAGAAAGCACTAAAACATAGAGAGGTATGAAAGTTCTACTTTGTTAATGAAATTTTAAGGATTTTATTTATGTAACTCACAATTAATATCATGCAATAGAGAATAATGTGCTGCTTCACAGTATAATGAACATTTGAAAAATTTCAGGGGAAATGAATCGAAATAATGTTGCGTCACTTCCTCATCAGTCTCTCTATGGTGATGAGAATAAACTAGGGAAACTAGCCTTTGAAGACGAGCTCATATAAAAGGAAGATCAAAACTAAAGCCAACTTTTTTGGAAACATTTGCCGTTACATTTTGAAGAGGAAAACATATAATCAACAGAAAGTTTAGAACTCATTGTTGGAATCTTCGTCGTTTGTCACCTGGAAACTTACAAAGAAAACACAAAGAATTATTAAATTAGTATTATAGACATGGGTACTTATCTGAAATAGCATCCATCGTCGTTCTTCCTCAATGGACTCTACTCAAAATTGCTTCGTCGAATACCCTGAAAAATGTAAATAAGGAATTTGAGGTTAGGTTAGGAAAAAATATTGTTAATAAACAAAATCGTCAGTACTTACAACTTACGTTTACATTGTTAATTAAATATAACATCACAAAAACATTACACGACATAGAAAACAAACATATTATATGAATTTCACAATAGTTTGCATATTTACCAAATCATGTACATTGTCACCACATTACAATTCGAACTGTCATTTCATTCTCTTTTTGACAGTATTCTCTATCAATTTCCCTATCATCTTAGACAAAAACCAAGTTACTATAAATTCTAAACATGAAAAGAAAAAGATTATCACCAAGAGGGATAAAAGATGAAGGGGAAATGAATATGCTCTAGAAGCATTTCCAAATAAGGTAAAGATTGGGTAGGAAAAGAAGAAATATTACTATATATGCTGTACGATTTACTAAAAGGAGACCTCGGTCGAAGTTGAAGAAAGTTGGCAAGGAGTCGGACGTTTTGTTTTTTTAAATCTATTCGTATCTCGAAATCTAATTCGAAGTCGTTAAAATTGTACGGTGGAGACAATAGTTTCTTGTTTTCAATTTGGAATACAAAAATTAAATACTCATTATATTGTAATTGGATAGATCTTGTAAAAATTGTGAACTTCAAAGCTTGAATTTTGTATCGAATAAATAGGTTGGTGAAAGTGAATGTTTTAACTTTTTGACTTTGGCAAAGAACTCTCCTGTGAGGAATTTAAAAGGACGATTTCGGTATTTGTCCTTACACTCATTAATTAATAAAGAATCGGAAAATTCATACCAAGTTTTTAAATACTTATCAACAGTTCACGGTATACCACACTTTTCTAATCTCACCAAATGCAGAGTATATTACCTTATTGACATGTATATATTCCGTTTTGGTGTTGATGGGCCTGGTTCAGCTGGCTTACGTTTTGGATTATCATAATAGATCCGTTTTTAGTTAACAGTAACTATTCGATCGAAAAATCCTTTTCTTTTGCCTTTCGAGCAACAATTCACAAATCGTTTTTCTCGTTTTTCGTCGTTTAATGTCTCTGTCTTTCATTTGATATGGTACCCAACTTCCCTGCTTTCGCATCATTTCCAATGCTGGTGGGCGTTTAACAATAGCTGCAGTTCCAATTCGGTGTTTTCAATTTTTTTCGGCTGAAATGTTTATTCTTTATAATCCATATTAAAATCACCGCTTTTAAAACGTCGACACCATTCCTTGTAGGGTGGTTTCAGATGGAGAAGGCTCACCATAAATTTCCTTAACCAAACGATATGTTTCTGTAGCACTTTTATTTGAAATAAAATGATAGAAGTAAAACTTCCCGCAAATGACGCTTATTTGGAATATAACTTGATATTTTCGAGGGAATAAAAATTTTATTAATTACAAAGCAAACGAATGACTTTTATTATGTTTGGCAGCTCACACAATGAGGTGTCAAATGCAAGTGTTGCCAGATGTTATTAAAAGGCGGAAATTAATTCACACACCCATATTAAAGTTTCCTGCCCGTAAGTATATACAATATGAATGTAAAATATAGCTAAACGTATTATTATGTATTTTAAACTGTGTAATTTCTCAATTATGGATTAAATTTATATTCCTGTGCACATATAAATATTGTTCATTAAAATATTACCTAAGTGGATTTATTTTAAATGAGTAGTAAAATGTAAGCATCGTAAGTTTGAAAAATGTCTAACTTTTAATTATTCACTAATAAAAATGAAACATTTTACGGATTAAATTTATTATTAAATTAAATTCAAAAGTACATAACTACTTATCTCACTATATGATGTCACTCACGAGTTACAAATAAGAATTTTCAGTTTTGAGCATAAAAACCTATCTGTAAATTTTTTAGTTATTTTTCTTCTTGTAAGCGGTGTATTTTGGGCATGGTTGATTTTTATTTTTCAAAAGAAGGGTTAAAATAATAATTTCTTAAAGTTACGTTAAAATACAATTGTTAAACTGCTTCAAATATCAAAAACCATACGAAATTGTACACCAAATATGATAATTTGATATATCAGTTAATATCACCTAATTTTTATAAAATTAACTAACTTTACAGATCATATTTGTGATAGTTTTGACATCTGTATCTCTCTTTAAGTGCTTAAAAGCGAAATTAAGCATTTCTACCAGACCTATACAATTTCATACATATAGCTTAAAATATATAATTTAAAATTTATACAGAAACAAAAGATTTTAAATTTATGACAAAGATTGGTGGTATAACAATTCCCTTTTTAATTTGTTTTGTATAGACCTTTTCTTAAATTATTTCATTTATGTCCACTCAACTCCATTAAGGCAAGCATGATGGAAAGGTTCCCAGAATTTTTGCAAACCCTTAAAAGGGAGAAAAACGGTTAAAAACTTAAGGCCGGGTAATGTGTCGCAGAAAAATACTTCGCCTTAAAGATTATCCATGCATAACAATATTCAATTATTTGAAATTTTCTAAGAAAGTTTGGATCAAGAATTTTTCTCCAAGTTATAAAATTACAAAATATTATATATATTTGCTTAACCTTAAAACATATGTATTGGAAAAAATGGGTAACCTATTTGTTCCTCTCATTTATATGTTATAGGAATTGTCAGTTAGAAATAATCATTTAAACAATATTTTTCAAATTTTATTTATTCTAAAACTATGCGCGTAGGAATTAGACGTTATGGCGAATTATTTATATTGCCGAGGTTAAATTTATGCTAGGCACATTATTTAAATTAATGATGATCTATGGGGAGAATAATGGTAATATACTATTAGATACTTGGAATTTGAAAAGGCTCTACTTTTTCCTCAAGAGGGAAGAATTATCAAGATCTCTCAAACTCCAAACAGTACATACCTTAAAATGATATACTTTCGCTACTGAGGAATATAACGATATAATTCTAGTCTACAGACATCACAGCATAATTTCAACCCGTGTTGTAGAAGAGTAGAGATGGATTCCTAACCCATGGATTTTCTGACATTGCGTGGAGAAACAGTGAACAAATTGATCAAACAAAAAATAATGTGGAAATTTCAGTTCATTAATTATTAATTTTAACTAGATCCTTAGCTTAGGAAACCAACGAAAATGTTCCACCTCAGAGTTTTTGTCAGCAGACAAGGCAGCTTGAACGGATCCATCATACGAGTTCATCAGTATTAATTCATCAATTTCTTCGAAATTGAAAAATTGGCTTATTAAAATAGAGAAATTTAGATTAGTGAAGTCAGTTTTATATCAAGAACTTACAGCGTTTGAACTCCCCCAACTCAGGAATACAAAATGCCCCCCACTAGTGGTAAGGGTTGTACTATTCTCAATAAACATTGGTCTTCCGAGCTACTAATGGCAACTGTTGGTACAGTGTGAATTTTTACTTGTTATACTTTGCATGAAAGCAACAAGAGAAGAAGCTATCAGTGGTTTAGACCAATTATGTTATACCCTAGATGTAGTAAACAAGAAAAAGTAGAAAGTATGTAGTAAATTGTCCGCGGCTAATTATTCTTAAATACTTGTGATTTTCAGATATACAGGCTATCCTCTTATCCCCATCCTGTGGACGAACCTTTAGCGAGAAATTCGAATTTGAATTGAATTGAATTTCTGGAGTCAAAAGTAGGATGAAGTTAACCTTCAATGGATCTTTAAATTTGACCCTCAGCCAAGCCACCTCTCTCGCCCTCCAAATTTCGTCCAAAAAAATTTTTTTTTTCAAAACCTCAATCTTCCCAGATATTTCGTCGCCAATTTACCTTTAGTACACTCTGCATATTATGCAGAAATTAACTTAATGTTTATCTTAATATATCAGTTTTGCCCGCATTTGTTTACATTTTAATTGCTTTGATGACCAAAATCAACTTAGACAAAAGATCACTGACAATTGTTTTTTTTTGCCCTTTTATCTGCTTACTCTAAGTGCCATGCCGGAATGTCCTATATAACCGATCTTTACTCCAAACTGACTCTGCGTATTGTGGGTGTCGGAGACCAGGTAGTTCAAACATTTGCTCCGTTTAATCAGCAAACAACTTGCCTTGCTGTTCGTAATGATAGCGGCCTTCTCTATGCTAAAATCAGTTATGTATTTAATGGAGAGTTTAATGGCAATTAGTTCTGTCATTGTAGATAATATTCTATGAAGACATTTACATTTTTTCATCCTATCGTCTTGTTCATCCTCTATAGCTAACCCAGCTGTCGTAACACTTGATTACAAGGATGCATCCGTGGCTAGCAGCTTAAATCCCAGACCACTAAACTTCTCCAATTTTATCTCAACCAAAGCCAAAGCAGAAAATTTGCTCCCTCCTATCTGCCACAACTATGTTACCTCACATCCAGATTTTATTTTATATTTTTCGTTCCCGTGTAGATCTAGTTAAACTGTCGCAACTATACCTCTTGTACTTTTTTTTTGTAAAAGGTATTAACCACGACGGCACTACTTTCACTACGCAATATAGACCAAAAACAAAGTTTACCTTCGCGAGAATTAAAGTTCAAAGTCGGGCAAATGCTGGTCGTTGACATCCATTGCAGCTTACCGTTTTGCAGCACTGCAAAGTGTAAACAGAGGCGAGGTCAATGGCCTATTGTCATGGTATAATATTTGATGTCTGTTCTTGTGTATGAACAGACTTTCCCATGTATCCAGCTGATTTTGTTTGCATACAGCTTTTTTTAGTTTGAGCCCAGTTATGCTTACGTTATTATGATTTTCATCAATAATATGTTAAGCTATAGCTGATCTTACTGGTTGGTTGCTTTTTGCATGGTTGATGCGCTCCTTAAATCTTGTCCTTACAACCCTTGTACCATGGATATTAGAGCCAAAATTTGGTTGTCACAACGTGTCCATATCCACATTATTTTTTTGAGTGTACACTTATTTATGTTTTCTACACTGTTCTAGTACTGGTTAATAATATGAAATTTGCATATTAAACTTCTGTCATTAACTCCAACAATAACAAACAATAAGGACAAAATACTTCTAAAGGAATTGCACAGCCATAAAATTTGCACCATTTACGTAATTTATTCCCGGAAAAAAGATTGTGTGCATCTAATTCATACGCCATAATCTGTCCACAAAAACCTTGGAAATTGCTTGCTACTTCCAGGACGGATTAATTTTAAATCTGGAATAGAGAAAATGTACCACAAAGATTCTTATTTTCAACATAATTTAAATAGTGCTCATCGCGACGATATACTGTGTAATTACACGGTTTACTGCTAATTCAACACGGCCTTAATAAGATACTGTAATTGATTACAGTCATAACGTTAAGACTCGGGACTTTAGAACTATGAGATATATTTTCCAACTTTCTTTGATGGGTTCAATCAACTCTTATTAAACTAGCCATAATCGGAGTTGATGAAATTCATTTATTATTCCTAATGCCACCATTTCATGTGCTTAGGGAATTTCTTAAAGTGTAAAATTTTACAGGAAACAATCAGTTTAGGGCTTTAAAATTTTATGTTTGTTACAATTTTGTCATGAGTTTCTTGGGAAAATAACGAATTATTTTAGGGAGGATGTAATTTTTTGCTTAAGCGCAAATGGTGGAAGGTTACTACGACTCATGTTCTCTGGAACCGCAGAAATTAACTGCCTAGCAATAAATCACTCCCATTAGGTGGATTTTTTTTGTCGCATTAAATTTTCCACATTTTTCCCATTTTGAATGGGTTTCCAGGTTTGGATGTTTATTCAGAATCTTTTTGAGAACAATCCCCTAGCATGTATTTCCATATTTCTCACCTTTACTGAAATCAGCTTCCGTCGCCTAATCAAATATTTAAAAGTAAACGCATTTCGCTATCAGACCATTGCTTAAAATATATACAGTACTTAGTTAACTTGTCCATATATATATATATTATAATTATATATTACTTTTTTTTCTCTTGTCAATGGGATGGAGCTTCACTTCTTCCGTCTAATCAGTTTAAAATTCCTCCAATGTAGAAAATGTAGAAAATATATTCCTGAATAAAAAAAGCTAATTTGTTCTATTAGAACTATTACTATCTACTATTAGAAAAAAAAGGAGATAGTTAATATCCTCATCATACTCAATTGACAATCCCTTTCTTCTTTTTGTTGTTGCTTACCAAAGTAACGCACAATTAGTCGCTGCAGTATATTTATAATCGCGCTGAAATTTTACACCTGTCTTGTCCACATGGGTTGGTACACCTTTCTGTATAGTTCTCTCACTTAATTTTCTTTACCATGCAGCAACAGCTAGAATTTCTAACTTAATGTACACCTTTCTCTCTTATATTTTGATCCTATTTTTTTTTTTTTTACTATACAACTACACCTAGAACTGCTTACTTAACGTTCTATTCGCGACGGATGCTTTTACTTAACTCGTCGATTACATTATTACCACCATCCTCGCTACTTGTACTTTTCTTTTAACAGGTGCCAGCAATTACAGCTACGCCTTTACATTTATGCTGAGCGAGTTTTGCAAATTGCAACTTAAATTTATTTGTTGGTTGTGAACCTCTTGACTTTTGGGAGATTCATTATTTTTACTTAAATCAATTACGATTAAGATATCCAGCCAGTTCTTTATTTTTCCTAAGCAGCATTTGGAGGCTTCTTGCTTCTTAACACTAAATGTACTGAGCTGCTTACAACTGAGATAGAAATAATACGCTGAATAATGCAATTGAAAGAGAGGTCACCGGTCAAAACGACCCAGCTTGGTAGGTTTAGTGTTAATAGAGCGAGACATTCTAAACATTAAGCTCTGAATTTGCTTTAAATTTCGCTCAAATGTTATAATTCAAGTATTTTATTAGTCGTACACCCACTGTAACCCAGACTTTAATTTTGCTTGGCTCTGTTTACAGAAATCATGAAGAGGGGGATGCGGGAGCAATTGCAAAGATTTTCTTTCTCGCGCTGCTTCTAGTTAACACTAGAAGTGGTTTCGAAAGAAAAGCTAAGAAACTTAAACGAAAAAGCTGAGAATAGATTCAAAAGGCTGAGTAATAAAATACATATTGGTAATAAAAATTCTTTCTACGTATATATGTATATATATATACCTATACAATTCAAAAGAATTGTTTGTTATTCAGAAAGTTATCATTCGGGATTCGTAGGAACTTAATACTTTTTACTTATTTTTCTGGTTTCATAACTTAGGTGGGAATTACAATGCGCACGGTTTAATTCGGTTCGGTTGGCAAAGTTGAAAATATTACGTGGCTTGAATTAAGCCACATAGCAAAGTATCCAACCGAACCAAAATAAGCTGAAATATTGCGCGTTATTTGAGTTGTGACGTTTGTGAGTAAAGTGGAAAACACTGACGTTTTAACATAAATGGGCAGAGTGTCAAATTCAAAATTTCAAACAATTTTTGGGCGGTACACATTTTACGTAAAATCGATAAAAGCATTTAATTACGTCAACTGTCAATAGAAATATATTTTAAAAAAATTTGGTACGCTATACAAATTACTAAAATCATTTTTTAATGCCATTACCATCAACCATCTTAACCTTTTATGGAATATGGCGGTATATCTCTAGCAGAATTTTCTTTTAGTTGCATTTTTTGACAAATACGTCATATCTCAAATAAGATTGCATGACCCTTTGAAGTATCATTTTACTTGTCACCTTGCCACAGACAGAATTTAGTGGCAATATACATCACCCTCTGGGGCAAAAGGGAAATTAAAAAAGTTTTCTTAATCCAATTGCTCTTCCTGCCTCAGATTGTGATGTTACAGTGGTCACTAGACCACACCTGGTGTTATCACAAACATTCACTCTTGTATACTTAAAAGTACTTCACAGCATGACAGAAGGAAAATTAATTTCTTTTGAAACAAAACTTGCAAGTTATAAAAATACAGAAGGTAACATTTTAAGTAATATTGCAATGAATCTGTTATCTTTTGTTAGTGAAAGCTCTTTTGAATAAATCTAAAAATAAAAACCGCATTTGTCCTGATATTTAACATTTCAACTTGTCCAGGTAAGCGAATTTGAATTCATTTTATTCTTTGTATTTTTCGCATAGCCAACTTCAATTAAATTTAAGTTCGCATTGGATTTTCGGGCAGGTGTAAAATGTACCTGTTGCAAAAATTGAAAGTCATTGCATCTGGGCAGAACCAAGTAACAAAATTTATCTTCTTTGTTCGTTACATTTAGATTTCTGAAACCCATTTTGCACGGTACTTTCTGCTTGTCATCCCCACTTTCGTCCCACGGTGAGTTTTCAAAATGTACTTTTTATCTGTACAAAAATATTTTAGCACGTGTCATTTACCATTACATTGCAGTGCAGAAGATTTTCCAGCTATTATAGAATAATCTGAAGAATTTAATGAGAAATTTGCTTCTCTGTTTAATTAATTTTTTTTGTGTTAAATTTCTTTGTGTAAAATAATAACATTTAACTGGATCTGGAACACGTAAATCTAAAATATCTCGACAGGTGATTTTTATTACTTGCAGCCTCTCTCTGTAATTAAAAAATACCTACACCATAATATATTTACAAAAAATAAAAATTCAGCTTCACGTACAAAGTAAATTCCTTTCTACCAACACGTTTCGCTTCAGATGCTAAAGAGTGAACGAAATTAATATAACTCTGGAGCTGTGATAGGAGTAACTCAGAGCTTCTTACTAATAAATTGTTCAAAAGCTGCAGGAATGAACATAATTTATATCCTCATTTCCACAAAGGGATGAATTTCCATGAACTTGATCGTTGGGTACCATAGAGCTAAGTCCTCATTAATGAGTCCGATTAACATATCATGATTATAAAAGTTGTTACTGACATTTGAAATGGTAACAGGATTAAGCTGTGTGGTGTGCCATGTGAAAAACTTTTTTCTCCTCCGTCTCATACGATATTTTTGGAATTAGTATTCGCAAATAAGGCACAATAGGAAAACATTGTTCTACATTTGTTCTTTCAGCAAAACTATATCTTTATTTGTACGAAAAACAATCAGTTGTGAAAAATACATTTATTTAGCATATTCAATTTCACTGAGACTGAAGACAAATAAAACAATCTCTTTCTTAACTCCGACCATCATTTCAACTCTATTTTGCGCGAGCCTGTATCATACAATGTTCCGCATATAATATAATTAGTTCTGCGATTACTATTTTTTAAGGGAGTAAAACCGTAACTGTACTTCTACGATCATTTTGTTTCAATTGTTCATCCTAAAAAGTTAAAAATGAGAACGAACACTATCAGCGGTTTAATCACCCGGTCGGATTAGCAAAATTCATGATGGATATTAAGAGATCATCGTTGTAGATGCCACTATGGCTTAGTACGCAAATAATATCATCGAATCGCAAGTACGTATTTACAGTGATCTACCAAGTTAGGTAACAAATGGTTTAACAACAGCTTTGATAGCTTCTTAGATGTCCGCACAGATTGTAATTTTCGAGCATATACAGGTTCTGAAGGTATCTACTCTCTTCCTGGAAAATTTTAATTTCAGAATTTCAGCCGTGGTGTACATTACAAAGTGTAGTACTTTAGCACTTCTAAGTTCTCATAAAGTATGCCAGCCCCAACGTTATCCTCGATTTTTATCTCTTCCTTTAAAAGTTTGGATGTATCCCGGAACGTACTATAGAATAAGATATCCAATCACTCTCAGTGAATCATTGGATGTGTCAGAAGCAGTATTTACGGTTCGTAACATCTCAGTAATTACTCGTAGGGTGAGTCCACATGAACCACCCGGTTAGGAGCAACCAAATCAAAATCAAGACAGATTAGATTAGGTTACATTAAAAATACGGGTGTACAGTTTGAAGGGAGAGATCTATTGTGAATCCCCAGTTATCGAATAATGCCAGGTTTAACCTCCAAAGATTATTGGGTTTCCCAGAGATTAGTGGTCCATATTTGTACAGGCGAAGAAAATACCTCTCCTGAGTTGGGAATCTTCCTCTCAAGATTGGTTTGTAGTTGCAGTACAGGCTTTCAGGTGTTTATGGTGCTTCTGAACAGAAGAGATACATTTTTATGCTGGTGTTTCTAATTTTCTTAAGGTGACGCTTTGAGGGATAATACTGAAGATCGATTTCACTGTTGGATTGTTGTGAAACATTTTTAAAATTCGTTATTATTCAAAAATGCCAACTACAATTATTTTGTAGTAAAAAAAATTACGAAATCTAATACGCACGTATTTCGACCGATTAGGTAATCTTGTAGTTGTCTTTTTTTAATAAAAATGAATTGAAGGTTAATGGCCAGAGAAGAGTCCCACGACAATGTGGAGCTCTAGTTTCGGAAAGAGTATGAACCTGATTACTTTGTCATTGGAAATGTTAGTAAACCCTTTCGCTTGACACCGTTCTTTAGTTGCGTTCCAGTAAACGGAGTGCTGTGCTTTTTCAAGGTTCTGTTTGAGGTTACATTTTTGGAGACAAAAAAAAGGCTCTGGTCCAATAAAGGGCATTTTTATTCCTTGTTTGGCCAGACCAACTGCAATTTTTTTATCGTTATATTCCTCATGTCGAGGCACTTACATACGATTAACTCTGTTTCGCTTGAAATACTTAAAAAAATACGTATATCAGATATTTGATTAATCTCCACCCAGGCGTTGGTCCTTGCTCCCGTCGCAGGGTACTTTACTTACTTTGTGTTAAGGCTTCTTGTTTACATTCTGAAAATTGTTTTATTTTTCCATTTAATTTTTTAAGGTGAGAAAATAAATAGACAGTATTCCTTTTCATTTTTACTATTTTAACTTTTATTGTGATCCACCATTTCGA
>QYTT01079225.1:0-10953 GCA_006980735.1 Dasypogon diadema | reverse complement strand
TCCGCCCGAAGTGAAGCATGGTATTTTAGTGTGGAAAGTTATAGTGGGTTCGCCCGCACATCAGTAAGTATGCAAATATTTGATTAGATAAAGTATCTAGGATTATTTCCATAGGGGGGGTTTAAGCCCCGGTGATATCATAACGCACATTAATGGAAAAGAGGTGCGAAATTCCGGAGATATTTACGATGCTCTTTCGGAAAAGGGCAGTACGCTTAGTATGGTCGTCTACCGTGGCCTGAAACAAATGCGAGTTACAATAAAACCAGAAGACCTTGAAAATTAATAATAATATCGGCTGTCAAATAGATAATTGTTTTTTCAGAAAGGATTTTTTATTGTTTTATATTTTTTTCCTGTTATAGGTTCTCAACTGCAACTGCTCCGAAGTATTCTTTCTATTTTATTCCTTATAGGAACTTTTTTGGGTCTTATCGTGCTGTTGAACCAATAATTAGCCCCATTGAAATAAATTTGTAAATTATATATATATATATATAATAACACAAAACATTTAGCAATTTATTATTTATTCATTAGGGAATTATTTCCAATGATTGATTTACTTATTTTCCCTATTAATTACAATTCTGCAATAATAATAATAATAATGAGTTTCCCTTCTAACCCAGAAGGCACACTTCTCAGCATGGAGCCGATAACTATTTACCCATCTTCGCAATAAGCGTTCACACACTTCGAGAAACGTGTTAAGATTGGTCTCCTCGACAAGCATGCAATACAAGTAACTGTTAATAGGTTAAACAATTAACAGGAGAGAAGAAAATACAAGACAATGAAATTAATGACAAACAAATCTCAACAGGACCATGGGTATAAATGAACACAAAACAACCTAAAACTGCTGATGCATAACATACAGATACAAAGTCAAAGAACCATGTGAAGGCGACACTTAAGCACATACTTAGAAACACTCAGGTCGAAATGCCACCCAACGCGGTTGACCGCCATGTACATGCGATTAATGGGCTCATGCTTACCGTGATTAGTTCTCGAGAAGTTAACCTGTAAAAGGGGAATACCCCTCAAGCAACGATCATTAGCTCTAAAGGATACCCTGCCTCGGAGCTCCGCAGAATCGATACGCGCGTTCAAGAGCTGGTGAACAGAAACTATATCGGCAACATTACGACGTTGCTCAAGGGTAACAATACCAATAAGATTAAGGCGCTCACGGTAGGGTGGTAAGATCATGGGGTCTTCCCAGGGCAGATCATTAAGCGAAGTCTTAGATTCGACACGGTCGATATGTACGGTGTAGAAGGGATTCCACACCTGGGACGCATACTCCAGCAGTGGCCTAACAAATGTGTAATGCAATGTCAGAAAGACCAGACGACTAGACAACTCCCTGGACCAACGAGTCACAAAACCAAGCATACAGTTACCTCTATTAACCACATAATTAATATAGGAATTGAAGTCGAACTTCTGATCGAGCTTCACCCCAAGGTCAACCATAGACTGCACTCGAGGGATGACGTCCATGGCAAATTTGTAGTCATAGCCGACGGAATTGCGTTTTTTTAAAAAACGACATAACCTCACATTTATTTATGTTGAGCTCCAAGTTATTGTGTCCACACCAAGCATAGAAAACATTTAAGTCTCCCTGAAGAGAATTACAGTCATCAATGTCGCTGATAAAGGAGAAGATTTTTATATCATCGGCGTAAATTAAAACATTGTAGGGCCTCAACAGATGCACAATATCGTTAATGGAAAGTACAAAATAAGAGGGGCAAGATGACTGCCCTGAGGCACACCCGAGGTAGCCCTTATGATTCTAGACCGAAGGCCACTAAAAAGCAATAGCGTGGATCTTAGCGGAAAGCATATTTATGTGGACTGCATATGGCCATTAAATTTCTTGGAGAAAAATATGATTCTTCTAATGCCTAATGATCGCATTATTAAAAGACTACTAAAAAATTTAACAGATTTCGCGACCGGGACCAATATAAGTTAATTTTATCATTTTCTTGGTCTAACCTTATTTTAAGGTAGTATTACAGTTTGTAAGCACTAAAAAAGGGTTCAGGAAGAAAAATTCTCCTTGATCAAAACTCTATTTTAAGTAATGCAACTTTTTACGTTTTATAAAAAATAAATCACAAAAGTGCGTTCACCAGAGAGCTGATATATATAGTTTTGCATCCGCCCCTAACCCCTCCCAAAAATATTATTAAAGAACAAAATGACGTTCATTAAAAAAAACGAGTAGTCCGAAAAAGAGGCCTTTTGTGTCTCTTTGGTTAGGCCGTAGGAAAAAAAAAACAAAAAATGAAGCAACCGTATTTAGGGGCAATGCATTAAAGCTTTAATTACGCACAAAATTAACCAAGGTTTTCGGAAATCGGTTAAATAGAACTCGGAGTTATCGTTGCCGTTTTTTTGTAGAATTTCCATATTATTTCGAAATTAAAATTTACGAAAAATTATTCTGCGATTCCAGGCCCATACCGTAACCTTTGGGCCAACTCAAATGTGTCTTCTTCTTCTTGGCGAGCCTTTTTTTCTTTCGTTGCCAGATAGGAATACTCTTTTGCCAATGTTATCCGTTGATCGTCTTTGTGTTGTTAAAATTCGTTAGCTATGGACCCAATTGAGGTTCCCATCATTTTTGGGTTTTCTACCTTCATTCAAAAAAGAAAGCGATATACGAGTGGCAAGTTCAACGACGTTTTTGCCGACAAAGTTGTGGATGTTATACGATTGCCTATTGCGCCTATTTTATTTTTTAAGTGCGCCTAATGTGAACATGAGCTTCCTCATCACGTGCGGAGATTTGTTAAGCGACCATAACACATCCATCGTCTTCTTATCACTAAGCAATCAGTCGATAATCGTCCGTGTAATCGTGTAGCAGTCGATAATTGTCCATGTAACCGTAATACTACTAGAATAAGGAAACCAAGCAAAAATGGAAGTATTTAAAAAAAATTGTAATGAGTTGTTAGGAAGCAAGTTTTATTAAACTAGTGTGGAAATTGTGTCCTTGAAAACTACCACTTCTTCACCTGGTAAACGAACCCCTAGGAGAATAAAATTTTCGCAAAGCCGTTTAGCAGATCAATTTTGAGACGTTGAATATGAATTGGGCACCCCAAGCATTCAACGACTCACCGAGTATCGTAATAATGTCATAGGACAGCGTAAAAAAATAGCTGAGATTTATTCTAATATTACACATTTTATTTACTCAATTATTACAATATAACTGTTTTACTAATTAACTTTAAAATTTATACTTACTTTATTTGGGGATTCAAGTAGTCAAATTGCTTTAAGTGATCACAGATGTTTATCCAGCGATTCCATTACCATTGCAAGTGATATTTTGTTGATAATGATAGAAAACTTTGTAATTGTCGTCATAATTACGAGGAAGATTAAAATTTATGCCATCCGATCCTAAATATACTGCTCCGTAAGCCATTGTTTTGGTTATTGTAACCAATTTTAGCCCAAATGGAACTGGTTGTTTACTAAGCTCTTCAAGAAATCCATTTTTTAATAAATTCCAACTAAGCCAAACAGATCCAACACAAACAATATTGAGATCACCGCTAGTTACAAGAGAATCTTGAACTTTTGGTAATAGTGCGTGAATACATTTGGCAAGAAGACGACCAGCCTCTCTGAATAAATGAAGACAGAGTTTGTCACCATCATCAGCAGCGAGAGCAAGTTTTTTACACATGCTAGCAAAAAATGGTTTATCAAATTTCGCGTAGCAATGGTCCAATAAATCTAATTGTGTTTCTACTGAAAAATGTTGCTTTATAATCTCCCATACTCTCTCAATTGCGAAAGGGGACTTAATAAAATTATCCATATCATCAAAAACTATTTTAACTGCTCGATGAGATATCCACCATGCTGAAAAAGAAATAAGTCTTGTTACTAAAATACTTAACTTATTTGCTTAAAAGTAAAACATTATGTGATTACTTCCAGCTTGAAGAATTAACATAAAATTATTTTGTCTTGCAAATTTAAACGTTCTTTACACTTAAGCCTCAAAAGTACCAAGGGTTTTAAACTGAACGATTTCGAAATCGAAACACTCCACAATATTTTTAAATGCTGGCATTTTGCTAGCAATTCCCATCTACAAAAATTTTTAGCGTTTCGTGGAACTTTAAACAAGTGATAAAAATTTTGATTTTTGAAACTGGAGTTCCATCAAGTACTCTTTTCTATTTTTTCAGCTATCCGAAATCTTCCTTTCACAAATATTCTTTCCTTCAGTTGACGTCAAACGAGAAATCGTTTGTAATGCGCAAAATCAAAGTAAAAGTTGTTCTATCAACTTAAGGGTTGACTATATTCTAGTACACATTGTTTTCAATCAATTTGTGAAAATGTCGCTAATATATATTTTGTTTAACTATTATTATTAAACGTTATATTCAACCTACCACTGCCTTCATCTCCTAAAAAATTTCCCCAGCCTCCACAACCAGCAGTTGAACCATCTGGATTTCGGAGAAATGCATTAGATCCAGTGCCAGATATTAATACTAGTCCTCCAATTGGTGATGCTGTAAATATACTGCCAACTGTGTCACTACATACAACATAGTTGTTAGCCACATCTGGAAATGATGTCCTCAGTTCTTTTTCTAACTCTCTGTTTGTAGCTTCCTAAAAGAAATTTGTAAATTATTTTTTCCACGTTAACTCTATTATTTAAAAGAATTTTACTTGCTCGCATCCACTTAAACTAAGTCCAAGACTCTCTAAACGTTCTGTGAGAGGAATTCCAGCCTCTTCTTTGGCCCTTTCTACCATATCCGCTATTCGCCTGGAACATTCTGGTATGCCAACCATCCAATGGTTTGTACCTAATCCAGTTGTTGATGTCACTAATTGTCCCTTTTCATTGCAAATGACCAACTTTGAATGCGTCGCTCCTCTAAAGATATACAAATATCGTAATTAAAATCTCTTTCGCGAAGAAATTAATTTTTTTTAATTTTGTTTGCTTGCTGAAATCTCTGCGATTTCAATGTCTGAACGAATAGAAAAAATTTAAAACCAATGCAACAATTCCTCCTGGTTTTTTTTTTCTTTCTTACGAGTTTGAACTTATTGTGATTTTTCTTCTTATATGTATATTTAGTGTAAACAGATCTCATATTAAAATGATAAAAGTTTCAATAAGTAAAACGGATTGTAGATAAGTATATGAAAATAAAATAAAAATATATAACTGAATTTTATTTTATAGACCTAAGCAAAAGTTTTCAGTGTTCATTCTGGCAACATTAAAAGCCACCATATTTATTCTGCTTGTACTTAAACTTCTGCATTGCGATCTTGTCGTCAGTCTTGTGTAGAATTTCACTAATCTTGGATCGTGCGCTTTGGGAAAAACTTACATGTAACAAGTTTAAATAAAGCACTTGTCATGAGTGTTTTACGTTATTCTGACACGGTTTAGTTGACATGGAAGATTAGCCACAATCCGGAGGGCCACAGAAATTAAAGGCGGATGATTCTTAGGGTCTTTTAGGTGAAAGGAATACGCAGTCGGCAGCAATGCAATTGGAAGCTCAACCGATCAAAATAATTTGGACGTATGTACGAAATTTTTTCCATTTTATAGGAAGATGGATGGAGCACATTATTGGTATAGCGCTTAAACTCTTGCCTATTCCTGCTAATGAAATACCAGAAAAAGAATTCTTGTGCAAGAATATCACTTGGCATGAGAAATGAGTCAATCAAGAGAACTGTAAGTGCAAGAAATTGTGGGTTAATCGGTTAATCCTAACGTACGCAGCATATCAACAGTAAAATGGACATCCACGAACGGAAGGATCTTCTTTGCTGGGATATTCAAGGAATTATGTATTATGAATTACTTCAGCCGACTCAAACTGTTACTACGCCAATTGCAGCGTTTACACAAGGAGTTAGAGAAAAAAAGTCACTTTTCTTCATAATAATGTTTGACCGCACGTAGCGTTATCGACCGAGGACAAAATCTTAGAGTTAAGGTGGGAGTTCTTCTATATAACAAAACAGGCATTTTCCTAAATTGTCCAATTTCAGCACTCAAAGTTTAATTGGCTTCACTTTAATGGTCAAATTAATTGACCCGCATTAGTATTTCAAAATCTCAATAATGGCAATTTATCTTAAACTCATTGAAAATATGCATTTCTGTTATTAACAGGTTATCAAGGGGGAATTACTGAACTCTAAATCCAATCAATTTGTATTTAATGACAATCGAATATCGTTAATCAATTATCACTGCTATGCTAGAATGAAATTTCATTCAAGAATACAATTGAAATCAATTTAAATCAATAACGAGGAATTCTTCAAATTTGCTAAAGCATCGCAGATATAAAAATAATGTGAAAGAAGTATGAAATTCATAATTAGTAGTATTAATGTAATTTACTGTTAAAATTGATAATTTACGAGTTATATTATATTGAGTACACAATGATCTGATCAGGATCCTGTTGATTCACATCTATGTGTTAAAGCCCAGTAATAATCTTTGTGAAATGGTTTAAAACACTCGATAAATCACTAACCTTTGATTTCACAATATCCAAATATTTTGGCCAGCAGAAATGTATTTTTTCTCTGAGGTTTGATTTATTTTCTGTAAATATCTTCAACATAATATATCATATCATTCTTAATATATTCAATTATTCTAAGAGTTATTATCGTTTTGGTTTTTATTCAAATGAGCGCTTTTTTACAATAAATTCCGGAAAGGAATAAAAATAAGGGGACTAAGCTGATTTCCCTGAGATACCCCGGACAGAGCTTTGAGATTTTTAGGTGTAAATGTTTACGCAATCATGTTTTATTTTTACAGTATTTGAAGGTAGTTATTGACCAGTGTAGTTTTACTACAATTGAAGAAGGTAAAGAGATGCTCCTTATAATAATAGTAAAATTACATTAAAATTTTTTAGAGCACACAGTTATAAAATTTTTGTAAGAAAAACTGAGCATGGGGGCGAACTTTAAAAAATTTTTAAATTAAACAAAATATCTTTGAAATTGTTCGAAATATCTTTCTGTACA
The DNA here is from genome assembly GCA_006980735.1 of Dasypogon diadema. Classification (NCBI taxonomy): domain Eukaryota; kingdom Metazoa; phylum Arthropoda; class Insecta; order Diptera; family Asilidae; genus Dasypogon; species Dasypogon diadema. Next base: position 3,864 of record QYTT01079225.1, on the reverse strand, counting down.
CGATATTTTTAACTACTTTTTGATATTTCTAATTTTAACTAGCCAATACTTTTTTACTATAAACTAAAATATAAATATGTACTATAAAAAATTTTACATCTTCAAGCTAAGATGTGCCAACGCTTTAATAACTTTTCTCCATGCTCCAGTTCTTTGATACATCAAAATTGTTAAAATATTCACGAACTTAAAATGCTTTATAGATATATTAAATTTTTTGTGTCATTTTTTCAGAGCAATGAGCAGTGAGAAATTATTTCCATTACTTTTTTAGGGTCATGCCATTCTAATAGATTACTTGAAATATTTTGTCTTGATAAGGATAATTTTTGGACACTAACATCATTTTTTAAGTAACATTATAAATTTGATATCTCTCTAAAAAATTGCGAATTTTATACGTATCATTGTAATAAAAGAAAATATACCATGGAAACATTCCATGTAATTTATTCTTTATCATCCAGGTCAACGTTCATAAATTAAGGAAGATAGAGAAATTTTGAAACTGTTGGTTAATGAGAAGAACTTGTAAGAGAGACGCAATTAAACAGTTTTCAGTTATAAATTTATTTATACTTATTATGTTTCTAAAAATATCTGTAACGTGTTTCCCCTAAGACTCGGAGTTATAAATATAATACTTATTACTAGAATATGAACGAAATTTCAATATATTTGTAAGATTTGATGTTTATTGCACTAAGGCCATTTTGCTTTTGGTGAGAGAGTGGGAAGGGAATAGGGGGGAGGGGGAAACTTACTCTAAAAGAGTTCTAACCACTTCATCCATTTCACTCCTGCAGGAGTTACGTTCCTTCGTACGGTCCTTTTTCACATTATCCAGCCATCATAAACAAAGCCTATCGTGCTCCCTACAGCCTTCGTCGTTTTCCTCCCTCCACTTTTTAACATCCTGATTGTACTTCAATTTAGTTCAGTTAAGCAAGTACGTCAGTAAGTTCAAAAAGCTGTATCCTTGGAATAAGAGTAAGGCGGGATCTATGGACTAAGAGATAAGGCTAGGATCTATACAATAATATAACCTGCAATATACTTAATAGTTCTACGATTCAGAAAATAAAAGGAAAAAAGAAGCAAATTTTAAATTTAATGTAAAATTAGTATCTTATGATATCTCGGTATCCTAAAAGTTACAGCTCTTTAAACCCACAGAAAGATCGTACCATATTCTGACGGAACAGAACGTTATGTAATTAAATCAGATTAAGAATTTTGCGAAAATTACACCAATATAACGAGAAAGAGAGCATATTAAATGTGAATTATCTGGGAGCAACTCATTGAACAAACCTATTTTTTACGTTAAGAAAATTTTCTTTCATTTTGTGCCGTTATGCTTAATGCAAAATTTAAAACTTTGATTAAAATAGCTGCGAACCTGGGTAGACAATGTTCGTAATTGTCGGAGTTAATGCCGTACAAGTATTGAATTTTTATTCAGCCCTATTCTGAATTCCGACAGAATCAATTTCGAATGGAATTGCAATGCTTTTTAAATAGGATTTGGACGTCGGAATTGAGAATGATGCTAGTAATGTTAAACTGAGTTCGTAAATACACATTATTAATACTTATTAAATTATAGCCGTTAACATTCAAATCAGATATAAAAGGGAGCATGAATAAAGTTATTAAAAATAATAACGAAACAAAAAAAACGGATAATGATACTCCACGGGATTATGGTGTTCAGAATTCTTTTCGGCCAAGTACACTCTTTACTGTCGAATTGTAAGGTAAGATTATTTGTAAGTTTATGAGCACAACTGGAGAAATTAAATTGGAATATTAGTTTGCTTTAAAGTGCAAAGCTATCGACCCTGTCAAATGTCCAACAGAACAAAGAACGTTATCTTATCACTACAAATAACTTAATATATGATTTCAGTATCTTTCAGTAAGGTAGTTTTACACCTATACCGTTTACAAGTCTGACTAGCAGAATAATAATAGTTTACTTCGTTTAATATACGGACATCATATGTGTAGAATGAACAACAATGTGAATTCTAAGCTTTTCTTGAAGGAAAACCTTAGGGATAATCGGAAATATAGAAAAGGCTGATGCGACATGAAACCAGAAAACTTGTGATTGGATGATATTCTTACATATTGACTCCTTTAATGATTCGAGATTATTTTGTCTTGCTTCCATTTTTTGGACAAGATTAATGTTAGTAAAATTGTGTTGAGAGCAACATAAATAAGAAAAGATAAATATAAAATAATTTTAACAGTTTTGAAATTAATATCGTCAATTATCATAGCATTAGATTTAAAGATTTAATGCACAATAGTGCAGTTTATGCTTCTCAATCATAAACATTTACAAAAAATAAGTCCTGATATGCATGGTTTAATTTTTGTGATGACCAGAAGTTTCAGAAAATATGCATCCTATTTTTGTATCATCAGATCAGATTGTGCAACGATTTTTTCACTAACATGGCAAATCCACCAACAACTCTATCAACACGATTCTTTACAAATACCATAGGGATTTATGTATTTTAATTAATGTCTTTTAAACAAATAATATTTAGTAAAATACGAAAATTGTTACTAAAACTATTAAATGTGGTATCCAATCGGATGGCAGATTTAATAAAGTTGAAAACATTCGAAGCATCAAAAATCTGATAAAGCTCATGACTGCATTCGTCATTACCATCCCAGACACTACCATAAACAGAAATCGTGAGATTCTGTTCAAAGACTCCAAACGGCATTATGTGACTATTAAAAAAATATAATCAGTGATAAGGAATTTGCTCTAATGGACAAATCCCCTCTTCTAAGGTTATGACCCTGAATATGTTAATCGCTTAACCTAGCGATTATTACTATAGCATCAATTTCTAATCCCTGTGCTCTTCAAATATTTTCACCTAACCCACTCAGTACAATTTTGAGAAAGATAATTACTTAAATCTCACATTTCTTCTTATTTGACAAGAAAACTGTATAAAACGATAATTTCTCAAGTGTATACGTGCATAGAATTAAGCTCATGTCTATCTTAAATACCACAATTTTTCGCGCTGATAAGTTATCATGATAAAACCAAAGTGTACTTCACATTATTCTTTTTCACATGTTGCAATAAAAGCAAGTTCATTGAAATAGGTTCATTTCAGGTTCACGCGAGAGCAGTGTGAAAAGCTTCTAGATTGGAATCAACATTTTTACTATCAGGTAGTATCTAACATTTGCCGAACTTTCAGAATCGTAAAAACCTTTGGAATTGTAAAAATATCCATCCACTTGAGTATAAAAGCTTTTGTGGGAGAATTACGTGTTAAAATGCATTTATCCTGAGAGTGGATGATTGTGATTGTTAAATGTCGAAAAAAATACATTCCACACTTCTCCCACAAGCCCTTCCGGCATACTCTAAATAGATATGTGAACCACGAACAATTTATCACTGACACTTATTAATTTTGCCAGATAAATAATATATTATGATATAATATCAAATTAAAGGAATTTAAACGACTAAGTTTTCCTGGCAGATAATTAACCGATTGGCATATTCGAGTATGTTTTGACGGTAATATTATTAAATGTTAGAATATACAATCATATATTTTTCGTATTAAAGAAAATTAATTATCTACAATGTTGAAGTAATCAAAACCATCTAAACAGGTTATATCCGAACATAAGCCTAATGTTTTCGTAGACAACTAAAAATTTGAATATAATAACTTCAAGATTTTATCATAATCTAGCAACAGAAAAAATTTGATTGGTTTATATTTGAAGTAAACCACTTTTCATTTTTCTCAAGCAATTATCTTCGGTCAGTGATCTAATCACGCAGTCTTTCCTGATATC